>SSNR01000257.1:631967-655222 GCA_006937965.1 Callopanchax toddi | reverse complement strand
TTTTTTTTTTTTTTTTTTTGTTACCGGTGTGAAGAGGCCTGAAAACTCATTTTAAAGTGCTCAAACTTAATTTTAGTAAACGTGTATATACTGTATGGTCAAACAAATCCTCAAGTACAAAAATTAAGACTTGAGTTTTAGAAAAATCGGGAACTACAGATCAACCCACTTTAGAAAACAATAATTTAAATGATAGTTTGTGCTTTATTTTTCCCCCTTCATATTTTATATCTTCAGGGTTCTCAGCTGTTTTTTAAAAATTTTATTTATTTTTTTTAATTGATTCCAGGACTGATACATGTAGAAAAAGCAAATTTCAAAACGGTGGTTTCCTGGGTTATTTTCTGGTGCTTGAAATCCATAAATGCTTGAATTTTAAGCTGTTTTTCCAGTTGTAAAAAATGCATAAAGCTGTAATTGAAACGGTCTATGGTATAATACTTTTTTGTCACAAAGAAGTGTTTATAGCTTTTAAATGAAATGTGTGTAAATGGCCTCCACTGCAAGGTGCTGGACAATCTTAAACCTTGACCTTTACAGGTTCTCATGTCTGCATCTTGAAAGTTCTTGAATGTACAATAATTTTATAAAAGTGTAAACCCTGTACAAAATATATATATATTAAGTCTGGTTTCCAGGGACCTCCTGTGGGAACTTGTTCTAAAGATGATTTCAAGGAACTTGAATAATTCCTAATTTTCTTTATATTATAAATGTATTCAAGATCATCCAGTGACTGCCATTATTTTGTGGCTCAGAAGCTAAAATGTATTTAAGGAACTCAAAGGAGTCTAGGTTTTTTCTTGTGATTAGTGGCATCAAAAGTAGTAAAGGTTTTGTTTTTTGATGTCATTATAAATTGTGCACATATTTATGTTGACTCCTTGTGTCTGCAGCGACTCAGTGCAACGGGCCGGAGAAGTTTAAGTGTCGCAGCGGTGAGTGCATTGAGATGAGCAAAGTGTGCAACAAGGCCCGAGACTGTCCTGACTGGAGCGACGAACCTCTGAAGGAGTGCAGTGAGTTTAATCAGCTCTAAATATCATCTAAGGGATAAAATTATTTAAATGTTTCAATGTTGTGGCTGCTGACTGGGGGTGACGTGAACTTTAGTTCTTTTTGGCTGATTTTGAAATGATTGTATTAAACATTATCAGCAAACTGAAGGTTCAAATTGGCCAAAAGATCCTAGAAAACCTAAACATGCAGCAGTGTGCTTCACTAGAAATCATTTAGTTACATTTTAATCAGGAGCTGAAGGATGGTTTGTTTATATGCAAACCCAGTAAAGGTGGGGGTTTTATTTAATGATGCCTTGTATCAGTGTGGTGAAACTTTGTGTGCATTTCTTAAAATGATAAAATGTTCCGTTTCCTCTGGAAGCAAACCTTACCCTCAAGGTTTAAATTCTTCCTTCAGTGAACTCGGCAACGTTCAGGAACTTTTATTTGTAGAAGAAAAAAAAAGACACTAAATATATTTTGCAAACCGATTTATCCCAACATGGCTTTTTAAACGAATCCTCAAGAATTCAAATATTCCGGCTTTTTTGTTAAAATTTAAAATATTTTTATTGATTTTTTTTTTTTAAAAGATCAGAATCATTTCCAGACAAAATTACATATAGTGTTTAAAAAAATAAAAACAACTTTCGAACCATTAAAAACCAACAGTCCCCTCAGTTTTTGTGTGTGTATTTTAGTTAATTTTTCAAAAATTCATACATTGGGCATTTTTAAAAGTGTATTTTTAAAGAGCAGTTTTATTTCCATAAACTTTTGTTTTTGTTCGTTTCAGATCTAAACGAGTGTCTCCTGAACAACGGTGGCTGCTCTCATATCTGCAAAGACATGGTGATCGGCTTCGAGTGCGACTGCACGCCTGGACTGCAGCTCATCGACCACAAGACCTGTGGAGGTTTGACGTCTTTACTCAAAAGAACTGAATTTTACATCAAAGGTTGTAATATTTAGATGTGAATCAACTTAATTCTGTTAAATGTGTCACTGCTAAATGGAGAGTTCACGGATTGGGGATTTTTTTTCCCAACATTTTTTAATAAGCACACGAAGGTCTAAAGACTTGCATCCAGAACAAATCCTGACAGTTGTTCTTCATATTAACTTCCTGGCTCATGTAGTCCATCACCCAGATTAGTCCTGACTCATCTTCTCCCCCAGCAGCCTGGCTGGATGGGCTTGACGTGAGGACCAGTCTCTAGGGTCTTCATGTCTGTCGTTTATAAAGCACCAAAGTGCAGCAATACCTACAATATTTAACACTGAAGCATCAGAATCAGGTCCCTTCCAGTGAGTGGAAGTGGGTCTTCAGGAGATTTTATACATGACGGGTTCTGAGGGATCTAATGTGGAGAGGAAGGTTGTTCTGACGCTCTGCTCTTTGATCTGATCTGGGAAACGCCAGGAGCATTTGGTTGTTTGAACCAGGGTTCTGGATGGGGTGTGGATCAGTAAAAGGTCCTGGAGCTAGGATGAGGTCAGATGGTGAAAATCCTCGAATCGTAGCATTAACGGCTAGAAGTGGATCCTGTTTCAGACGGGGAGCCAGTGGTGTTTGTGCTGCTAGTGGCTGCAGAGAACTGATCTAAACCTTTTTTATAGAAGGAATTATAATAATCAAGGCGTGTTGTGACGAAAGCCTGGGGGAGTTTTTCCAAAGTCGTTTGGAAGAAGTAGGTTTTTACCGTCTGAACTGAGAGATCCTTGATGTAGGAGGTGAGGGCACCAGGCCGATGATTGTTGGATGTGGGGCGTTTCTTTTTGGTTACAGTAACCAGACGGGGTGTTTTCCATTCTTTCTAGAGCTGCAGGCTCAGGTTGAACAGAAATGTGAGAATCTCACACAGCTGCTTTAAAACATGCCCCAACAGCTGCTACAGAACCAGATCTGTGGAAGAGAAAATCCTCAGTACTTCTGTTTTATTTAAGGAACAATAACCTTGTTTTCCTTGGATTCAAGCAGGCGATGGACATGGCTAATTGGATTGTTTCCTTTTGTTTTGAAGTAAGCCTAATGAGCATATCCTACAGTTATGATTTATTGGCTCCTTAAACCCTTCCTGCCAGCAGGGGGCGTTTTCTGGCTCTGCGTCTGGGAGCCTTATTGTCTAAAGCTGACGTAGCATTCATCTGTTTCCACCTCGTGACCCTAAAACCAAGGCTGATGCTGAACTGTGACCTGGGTGTAGCGTTGTACCCCCATTAAACCAATTTACATTAAATTCAGTGAACTGTGGTTCGTCAGGCACAGGTGTAGGCGGAGGGAGACAAACATGTTTATCCACGTAAAATATATTTATCATTTTGTGTAATTTAAAACTTCCACTCATCATTAAGTCTTTAAAGATGATGGATCACTCTTCCGTCAGGTCTGGTCAGACCCTCAGCAGAAGGGGATTTATAGACCTCAGTACAACATAGTGGAACTTGTTGTCCTCGTCCCTGAGGAGCAGCAGCCAGTTTAATGGAGCCCAGGAGGAAGTTGGATCAGCATCTTGTCCAAGGATGCTCCGACACGCGACTGGGCCGGGGACTGAACCCTGATCCCCCCCCCCCCCGAGCCGCAGTATGTGACGTTTTCTGCTACCTGTTAGGAGATGAATCATACTGGTCTTGTTTGTAATCTGATCAGCTGAACTGTAAGGTTTTTGATGAGACCCCAATCCAGCAGTTTTGTTTACGGAGCCGATCTGTGCTTCAGACACTGGAGCTGTTGATCCCGTCTGGAATGAACCCCACGAGTTTCACAGCAGCAGTTAATTTACTCCCAGATGCACAATCGGCAGTAAAGTGTTGAAAATGAATATTTACTTTTTGATTTAGCAGCTGGATGCTACTGTGTGTTCTGGCAAAACATCAACGGCAATTAAAGCTTTAAATGGGAGTTTTAGTGTCTCTATGTAACTTAACTCCTGGATATTTCTCCTCTGGTTTTAGAACGCCTTTTCGTCTCGTATAAATGCATCAGACCTGACTTTTAGTCACGTTTTGTAGAAGTTTGATGGCTTCATGTTGTCTCTATTCAGACATCAATGAGTGCATGAATCCTGGCATCTGCAGTCAGATCTGCATCAACCTGAAGGGAGGATACAAGTGTGAATGTCACAACGGGTACCAGATGGATCCAGCTACTGGTGTCTGCAAGGCTGTTGGTAAGTCTGAAATACGTGATTTTATTTTTACCTGGGAACTTTAGATATTTGAGCCTCTGTGCTTCAGTTTGCCAGCATGAATAAACGGGGTCTTAATGATCACTGAGCTGTTGATCAGATCTCCTGCTTAGCTGAGGCAGAGAAGGAAAATAAAAAGGCTACTAACATCTTAACCATCGTTTGTGGTAACCAGAATCTGAGTTTTAGGTTTTTTAAGCCAGGCTAAAGGATGAAAGCTCCACCAATCTGAACTGTTTAATAAACTCATCGGTTTGACCAGATTAACCAGCAGACGGATTAAAACATTTTTGCCCTTTAATCTAATTTGGACTCACTGAGGTCTGAGTTGACCTGAATTTTAAGTTTAAGCCCTTAAAATATCTGATAAACCTTTACAGCTCTTCACAAAATGACTTGATCATTGTCTGTTGATCCTATCTGGAGATGGCTGACATTTTGAATGATCTGCAGTAGAAAGAGGCTTTTGTGCTTCCGAGTATTTTCTTGCGTTTTGTGCTCTGAAGGTGTGTGATTGATTCTCAGGTAAGGAGCCGTGCCTGATCTTCACTAACCGCCGTGATATTCGCCGTTTGGGTCTGGAGAGGAAGGAGTACACTCAGATCGTGGAGCAGCAGAGGAACGCGGTTGCTCTGGACGCAGACTTTAACCAGCAGACGATGTTCTGGGCTGACCTCGGTCAGAAGACCATATTCAGGTAAAATACTCAACATAAACCTTCATATTTGGGGGTTTAAAGTGCATCCAGGTGTGACTGTTTTCATACTTTTGTCTTTCTGTTGGTGGATTAACTAGAATAGAAAACAGGAAACTATCAGACTGCAGGGGCCAATGACACCACACTAGTTTAGTTACTGTTGAACTTTATATTGCCTGAAATCGAGCACCCAGAATCGTTTTGGTTCATTGTTGCCGTCAGACAAAAACCCATCTATAAAGAATGCAGCTTGACGAGGTCTTGATGCCTTTTGGAGAAGCCACTGATGGATGTGTAACAATGGAGCAGATTGATGTAAAACCATGAAGACGATGAAACCTGCAGCTATGAGGTTTTAACCTGAACTCTGAGATTCTAATGGACAAACTGTCCGTTTAAAGCTGCCTTGTTGATAAATGTAGGAGTAAACTTATAAACGGCTCATTTTTATTTCTAACACTTATTTTTTCCAAGCTTTTGAGAACCTTTTGACTCTTTTTCCAGTTAAATTAGCGTGTTTTTAAATGTCTCATTGTGGTTCTTTCAGCACGGTTCTGGATAAACGAGGAGACGTCGGCACCCATAAGAAGGTGGCCGACGTCCAGATTCCAGTGGGAATCGCTGTGGACTGGATCTATAAGAACTTGTACTGGTCGGACCTCGGCACCAAAACCATTTCTGTCACTAACTTTAACGGAACCAGACAGAAGGTTCTGTTCAGCAGAGGCCTTAAAGAACCTGCGTCCATCGCTGTGGATCCACTGTCTGGGTGGGTGGAGGACTTTTGACCCTCTGGTTATTGACTGGTCCGATGACGATTTTAATGGGTTTAATGGTTCTGCAGGTTTCTGTACTGGTCCGACTGGGGCGAGCCGGCTAAGATTGAGAAGTCTGGTATGAATGGAGTGGACAGACAGGTTCTGGTGGCGACGGACATCCAGTGGCCCAATGGGATCACACTGGGTAGGAACTCTTCTCCTCCTCAGAACCACAAAGATTCCCTCAGTGTTCCCAAAACTACATCGATCTGCAGCAGAACAAACATTACATTTTATCTGTAAAACATGATTAGAAATCTGAAATGGCATCAAATCTGTGGTTTGAGTCAGATGTTCTCCTCATTCAGCTTCAACAAACTGATTTTTGTCCCGGTTAATAATTGATTCTCTCATGTTCCCCCTCTTTAATTTACACATTCTCTTTTCTCACCTCCCTCTTTTGCTCAATATTCTCATTTCTCTCAGATCTGATCAAAGGACGGTTGTACTGGGTGGACTCGAAGCTGCACATGCTCAGTAGTGTCGACCTGAACGGAGACAACAGGAAGAGAATCCTTCAGTCCTCGGACTACCTGGCTCATCCCTTCGCTCTCACCGTGTTTGAGGTACTGAAGTTTATCTTCTGTTTTCACGTTTCAGAATGTTTGGGTTAAGTGACGTTAATCGTCATCTACGGTGAAGACCACGCTCAGTGGATGGAGACTCTAGAAACGGGAAGTTTTCTGATTGGAGCGATACGTAGTCGGATAAGGAGAGATGCTGCTGCAGATTGGGGACAAAATGAGCATTTTAAATACCTGAAAATTAGCCACTGATGTGTTGAACACCTTTACCTGTTGGTAAACCTCTACGATTTAGCATGAGACCGTTATGCTGCTGCAGCAGGACTCGGATTCAGATGTTTGGTTGAAACAAATGAGCTGCTAGTTTGTCATCAATCTGCAGCAGTGTCTCTTCTGATTAAATGAGTATTGCTCTGGTCCGAGGACCACTTCCTTTTCCAGAACTAGATGTTGGTTATGAATTTAAGGTGGTAATTTTCTATGCAGGAATGTAACTTTTTGCAGTTTTGTCACTTTTCTTTAACTTGTTCTAAGGTTTTACAAAATTTCATATTTGGTTCTAGAACTATCCGTTTAATTTTTGAAAGTTTAGTTTGTCAATGCTGCAGTGTACGTTTACATCTAGACTAAAGGCCAATTCATCCTCCACGAGAGAGAATTTTGTTCTTGCTTAACAAAAATGATTTTGTTCTCGTAGACGAAGCGCTAACGGCTTGTTCTTGTGCACATCCTCGTGGAGGATGAACTGGCCTTTAATTTGAACGGAACATGAATTGGTCAGATATCCCAGGGAAGTGTTTGAAGGTTTTAGTGTTGGAGTTTTAGAGAAACATTTGAATAATTGTTATAAGATGGAATATGATGCATTCATCTCTTAACCCTCAGGCTTCACTGAGGACATTTTTGTCCATTTCGGCAGTTTTTCCATGTTCGTCTGCACGCCATTTTAACACCATTTGTGCAAATGGTACAAATTTTTGTTGCAAAACCCCTCTTGACAAATTTATTTCAATTTGGAATTTTGAAAATAGACCAAGGGAACACTATGGGGGGAAAACCACTATACTCGAGTCTTTAGTAGACAAAAACGTCCGTTTGTAAAAGTGGCTATAAAAAATGTATACAGTCATATTTTTTTGCTTTTTTTTTTCATAGATCTGTTAAACAACTTCAGCCCTGCTCAAACAAATAAACATTTCGATCATTTTGAGGATTTTAATTCTTGAAATGCCAGTTTGAATACTCAGTCATCGATGTAATTTATGGAAAAAAAACGCAAAACATGAGTTATTTTCTAAAATTATTTTTTGTGCACGAGGCATTTATTACAAATCAGTCATGGTTATGTCATGAAATATCTAAAATTTAAAATTTTTTGCATTTATAGTTTTTGCATAGCGACAGATTTAAAATTGACTACCCTCTTACGGACAAAAATGTCCACTTCTAAAACTGCTTTAAAAATGGTCTAGATTAAAAAAATTTTTTCTGCTTTTTGGGCTTAAATCTTGTGAACAACTTCAGTTCTGATCAAAACAATCAAATATAGAAGAATTATCTAAATTTTAACCCTTTGTATGCCAGCTTGATTGTGTGATGCTCATTTTTTCATGAAGAAAAGCAGACAAGAGGAGATATTTTACATAAAACATATTCTGGATGACTGAAATATATTCTAAATCAGCCTTGGATATGTCAAGAATGTGATAAAATATTAAATGTTATGCTTTATTAGTTTTTGTGTAGCAACAGATTTAAAACTTCCCTCCCTCTTGTGCCTCTCCAGGACAAAAACGTCCTATTGACTTCCATTAAAACCACAGTTTTTGATCCTGTTGCCTCTGCAAAAAATAATCATACATTCTGTGATATTAGGGTTTCATTTTGTATAAAAGTGGTCAAATTAGTCATTTTTCAGGGTTTCTGCGCGGTGGTAAAAGGTAGTAAATGAAATGTGCTCAAATTAAGGCCCTTAAAAGGTAGTAAATTACTGCATTTGGTAGTAAAAAAATTCCGACTTGGTAGTAAATTTCTGTCACAAAATTAAAATATTTTAACCTTCCCCATTCGTTTAACTAAAAACGTCTTTTTATCGTGCTGACAGGACAGCCGAACCCTGAACGCTGTTGATAGACTTGCACATGCATACAACAGCTTTATTGTGCATGCTGGTGTCAGGATAACTCATGTAGAAGCTAGCAAGTAGCACCGCAAACAATGGGGAAAATGTAAGTTTTCCAAACTTTGGCTCGACGACCCATTCTCTAAAGGCTGGCTAAACCAGTCATGGGTAATGACCGAGAGGCTTTTTGTCAGGTGTGCCGAAAAACTATTAATTTCACGTGGAATGGGGGTGGCCATCGTCCGGCTTTAGGACGGACTGTCCGGTTTTCAGGAGGCGTGTCCGCCGTCCGGTGAGCCCTTGAGACGGACGCCGGCTTTTGGCTGAATTATTTTCTTCACATGGTCCAGAGAAACAAATTGTGAAAGGAAAAAAAAACCCGGAGAGCTCTGCTCAGCGTGTGTGAGGTAACTCGGGGTGCTCTCCGCACTCAGCTGTGCCCCGGACACGCCTCCTCCTGGACCGGATAGAGAACTCACGCTGCAGCTGAAACCTGAACCATGAAACAGGTCGACCAGAAACCGGAGCGGAGAAAAAAAAGAGACCTCAGAGCTGTGCCATGCCTGCGCCGTTATTTTGATTAAAAATCATTGTGATCACTCACACGGGGACCGCCACAGCGCGTCCCAGAAACGCGAGTCCACGCCACGGCACTAATTCAGATACTCACCAGTTTAACTCCAGAGGGTCCAGGGTGGAGAAGCACTGAATGAGGAGATAAATCCCCACTAATAATCACACCTATGGTCTCTAATGACAAATTTAATGCGCTTAAAGTAAGCAAATCTGGTGATCAACAAGTAAAACTTTGTTTTTATTTTACAAAAAGAGCACTAAAGATCATCAGTAATAGATCCCTCTAACCTGTTATTTATCAAATATAAAATACTGACATGATTTAGTTGACTTGAAAATATTACAATGTCCAAAGCTAGTACCAACTAGTATTCAGAACAAGAAAAAGTTAGTAGTTATAATTTGAAAGGAAGTGAAGTTTGTAAAAAGCCTCAATTTAGAACCAAAAAGAACTGAATATTTCTGTAAATGGGGTAAAATAATATAACAACCTTGGCAAAGAAATAAAAGAATCAAAATCATTAATATATTTAAAAATGTATCAAACTGAGGGGTAAGGAATATCATTTTGTTTTATAAAAATGGACAGAAAATATTTTTTTAAAGTCTCTGCTCCTTTTCATTCATCTTTTTTAGTGTTGATTTGTAAATGTTAAAGTGATACAAAAAAAACAAAGTCTAAATGCAATTATGCATCCGTAAGATGTTTTTGTAACAGATTATTGGATGAAGTGTCAAATAAATATCAAATGTAACCGGTTAAAGCCCAAACCTAATCAGATTAGCCATGTTGACGAGGTCGATGCAGGCAGACCAACCTATCAGAAGCAGCCTGGGAAGAACAACATTTTTTAAAAAACCTTATATTTTGGGAGAGTACAACAATCATACTATGTAATGGAATTGATTATGTTATAGCTTTTTTTTTTCTTGGGTCATCGCTGAAAAATGTCCTCCTTTCTGATGTTGTGGAAATGGCCACCCACCGAACATCCAGCGTTCACTAACAGTGGATTCACATGCGGGGCGAGCAGCTCCATATTTCGTTTTTTGGCGATGCACAGAGCAGCGTTCCTGCAACTTCGAACTCAGAAACCACGACAATTGAAAATAAAACACTGGCTTGTGAAGTCTAAAAGTGATTTTACTTTGTCTATATCCAGAGAAGACATTATGTTCCAAGTCCTCTAGGACTGAGTTTGGAATGTTTGTGTCGGATGTCTTAGTCAGTGCTGCCCCCCCCCCAAAAAAAAGGGCCGCTGCGTGATGCATTGGTAGTAAAAAAATGTTGCTGAGGTAGTAAAAAAGGTAGTAAATTCAGTTCTAGGTTTCCTGTATAAACCCTGTTTTTACTGATTGCAAAAGTTCTTTTGAAGTTTTGAAGTTTTTTTGAAAAGATTGCAAAAGACTTGCGGGTCCTGCAAGTCTGTCTCTGGAGGTCTACAACTTTGGATTAATGATGATCAGGTGCACGCTCATTGGAATCTGCATGGACCTGATTTATCGGAAAACAACGGAGCTAACAGGTGCGATTGACAGGATTCCTGTGCTTCAAAGGGGGCTGATGCGTGCTTTGAACACTGAAACACTCGCGAGGACCGAGTTGTCTCGTAGGACTGACTGCGAACGAACTCTGGCGCGGAGTGAATTACGATCGATGTGTCGAACTACACGGATCAGATGGGACTGGCCAGATTTTCAAATTTGGACGGGATGAAGCCAGTGAGACAGACATTTAAGGCGGCTGTAACAAACAGGACTGCCTGCTCCAAACACATTCTGTTATCTTATCTGGTGACCCTGAAAACATTCTCCTACTCAACAGAGTGAATGAAGCGACTGCTCAGCCCCCCCCCCCTTCTCTATGCTCTCTCACCCTAACTCTCCTCCCCCCCCTCTACTGGGAGTGAAGGTCTGTCAGCTGTGCCGTGTCCTTGCTGCTAGTGGAGATCCTGACCCCCCCCCCTCCTTGATGTGTTTATCGGTTGTTGTGACTGTGTGTAAAATGCTACTCCCTCCCTCCCTCTTGTTTACATTTTCTTCTGCTCCCATCTTTATTTTTTTGCCCAAATATTGTATTGAAGTTTGTCCCAATATTTCTGCCCAAGACTTTAGTTCCTTACACAAGCCAATGTCCCACTTTATCTCATAATTTACAATGCAGGTCCCCTGATGGTACCCCAAATATTGTATCTGGTACCCCCAAATCTGTTTGGTTTTTTATTTTCAATGTTTTCTGTTTTGTTTTTTTGTTTTTGTTTTTATTGTCAAGCGCTTTGTGATGTATATCTGTGAAAGGCGCTATATAAATAAACTTTACTTACTTACTTACTGTTCACCATCAAAATCAGTCATTTCTTCTTTAGTGGCCCAGGTGAGAAACGCTTAACATTTCTTCAGATCTTCTGCTGCTTTTATTGAAGTCAGAAGGTCAACATGACCTCTGTCACGTAAACAAAACGGTTTCTCTCGCTGAACTTCAAAGTGTAATTCAAAGAATGAAGCTGAGGGTTAAAGAAACCTAACCTTTGTCTCGGATAATTCAACAGATTAGTCAAAAAAATTCAGTTTCAGAAGTGATTTTTAAATCTTTTTCACAAAGTGAACATCGACACAGAAGCATAGAAATCTTAACTGGATAATTATGGAAAAATTCTAAACATTTTTATCATGATCATCTCATGTTCAGATTTTTCGGTTACTGATTTGATTTTGACCTGAGCAGCTCGTCTAACGTTTGTTTCTGACTCCAGGATCGGGTCTTCTGGACAGACGGTGAAAATCAAGCGATCTACGGTGCCAACAAGTTCTCTGGTTCTGATGTGGTGACGCTGGCCAGCAACCTGAACGACCCTCAGGACGTCATCATTTACCACGAGCTGATTCAGCTGTCGGGTGAGGCAGGAGAGGGTTTAATCAGATCAACCGAAGCGGAGGAACGATTTTGTTCTAGTTTTGAAACAAAGGCTTAGATTTCAGGTCAATCATTTAATTGGAGCCGTTTTTGTGCAGGTACCAACTGGTGCACCGAAAAAGGAGAAAATGGCGGCTGCAGCTACCTGTGTCTACCTGCTCCTCAAATCAACAAACACTCCCCTAAATACACCTGTGTGTGTCCAGACGGCCAGGAGCTGGCTGCTGACGGGTTACGCTGCAGGCCTGGTGAGTGATAGTGATACAAACGGATCTCTGAACACGTGGAAGTGGGTCGGTGCTGCTCGTCAGATTGAACATGTTTTATTGACGTTCCTCTGAGTTTTGTCTGGATCTGTGCCAGCAACAAACTGAGCCGCCTGATGATTTAACAGCAGTTTGTTCCAGTTCTTTAATTTTATTTCCTTTTTGACGAGTTTCAGCAGTCTCCTCCTCCACGTCTCTGCATCCTGTTACAGTGGAAGTTTAGATACTTTATGAATCCTTTGTTTTTGTTTTGCCCAAGATTCTGGCATTTTTTATCTTTTTGGTTTAAGTCTGTAACTAGTGGTGGTAATTTAATGGACACATCTTTCAGGTATTTACGTCAGCTGTTGTGTGTGGTCTGTTTAAAATTAGCTGCCCATAGATTTGGTGTGCGCTAGCATTAGGATCATTATGGTAATAAATAGGGGTGTGCTGATTCACTAAAAATCGATTAGTGGTGATGTGAAATGTTCCAAATCGATTATTTTTATTTATACATAATGACGGAAACGTAAGTGCCGCCCGGACATTTTAGGGGACGGACTGCCGGAAACGAGATGGCTTCCACTTGTAGTTCCAGATATGCAGCGCGAAATTAATTCAGTAGGTTTAAAGGCCAGCGTTTGGAAATATTTAGGTTTTTATAATAACATGAACGGAAAAGGCCTGAGGAGACTTACTCCCTGTCTAAGTTACGTGAGGAAAAGTAAAATATGATACGAACGTGCATCAGCACCTCACCTGTTAACACTGCGGGTTCGAGGAGACAAAGCCATCAGCTGTTGCTCCAAACAGTGAATATTTGATGGATTCAAACTTTACACAGCTCCGAAAGGGAAAAGGATTTACGTCCATATGCGCTGTTAACCAGGGCTTTATGCTGTAATGCGGACGCTGGAGTCCAGGTAAGAACTTCTTAGACGGGCACTAAGTTTACCGTCCTGAGGCTGATGAGAGGCTGTAGGAACACATTTACTGCTGATTTTCACGTCTATACCCTGGAATTATTAGTTTACATTTATTTGATCAGTTTAACTGTTATTTCAAAACGTTTCCACCAGTGTTGTTAGAGTTGCTATTAGTGAATTTGTTAAAACTACTTTAATTGTGGGGAAATATATTTTATTTGATGGATTTAAATTTGGGTATATATTTTTTTTGTGCTGTCAGTCGATTAAAATAAATTAACTAATTAATCGCAAATCTGGACAAAATTAATCGCATTTAATCGCTTCTTTTCAGAAAAAAGAAATGACATGCAGTTTACAATGTCCATCCAAGAAATATGCCAAAATGTTTTTAAAAAAAATCATTTTAAAGCTTTTATAATTGATGAAAAAATGCATTTAAATTGCATTTCAGTTCAAAACAGTTGAAAAACAAAAATTCCTGACTAAAACTGGACAGACCCTAAATACAGTACTTTATAAATCTATTTGTTTGTTTTTATGTACAGTTTCAGAAGGGTAGTGTTTTAAAATATTAATAAAAGATTTCCAACATGTGGAAACACTATGAGAGAATCATTTTTTGCAGTGTTCAAACTGACCCACGGTCTGCCTCGTTTTCAATGACGGGTCCGGGTCACTCAGGTCTCTGTGGTTTAAAGACTAGTGTGGGAATGGGATCTCCTCGGTCCGGTACTGGTTTTACTTTTCAGATAGGGGTAGGGTCTGGGTTTTTTGTACCGAGCCGAACTGACACCTCCGTCCGCTCGGACCTCGGTGTCAGACCGGGACTGGAGCCGTAACACCCGCTCCCTGCTGAACTGAACCGGACTGTACGGCGAGAAAGGAGCAGGAATAAACCTTAAAGAGCATATTTTAAGTTAGACACTCCCTTAAACAAATGTTTAGAGAAATATAATAGAAACTTTTTCTGAATAAAAATTTACACAAATTCAGCTTATTTAGGCTCTTGGATTCGTTTTTGTGAGAATTGTCAATTTTTTCACCAAACCGGAAGTGACGACAGTTCAGGGAGACCGTTCGTTCTCTATATAGAAAACTGATCCACTTATCACTACTTGTGACGAGCAAAACAAACCCCCAGAGTGCCGTTATTTTATTACTTTATTACTATAGTGAGCAGTTATTTTATTAAGATTAAAAAAAAAAGATAAAAACAATCAGTCCTGTAAGGCTGTACCCTGTCGGTCCAGCTGTAGACCGTGACCCACCTCCTCACTCGGGTCTGGGTAAAATACCAGCGTTTAGCACCAGGTTTTTGATCATCAGAGCTCCAAACATTGAGCTGCGTTCAGGTGGATTGTTAAGAAATGAAAGAGTTTATAAAAAGTTTCACAGGATACAGCTAAACGGTTCGAGGCTGACCGAAACAGTGTCGGGTCAGGCTGGAAACCCCGCCGTGAAGACCCTCTTGGTAGCCCCACTGGGAACGGGAAGCCCCTCTGGAGAGCATCGCGGCATGGATTTACTGTACCCCGCCAGCCAGGTGAGGGTCAGACACCTGAAGGAAATGCTCTCATGAAATCGCGGACCGGTACCGGATTACGACCCACCACGAACCGTACCAAACCTGGCATGGAAACGAGACTCAAGTCTCCCCGTTAGCTCCTGTTAGCTGCTGTGTGCTAACAGCGGTTAGCTCCTGTTAGCTGCTGCGTGCTAACAGCGGTTAGCTCCTGTTAGCTGCTGTGTGCTAACAGCGGTTCCGGTGAATGGATCGAAGTAACGGCGCCTGTTTAGAGTCACACTGAATGTTTTTCGCCGGCATGTGGGACTCCATCACATCCAGTCCTGGACTAGACCAGGACCGCCGGAGTTTTTCGTCTCCAAACAGAAGTCACCGTACCGGTAAGGAAGCCGTCCCGTTGTTGACTCAGTGTCCTGACAGACTGGCGGTTGGCATTCATAAACATAATAATTTAGCATTTTTTATTAAAATGAATACACACCGACTCGATTAAAGAGCGCTCTAACCTAAAACTAACAACTCATGGCCGACAGCGAGCAGGCAGCTGGCAGACTAGAGCGGTGCCAGTCTGAGATGTTAAAGTAGTTTAGCTTTAAAAAATCTACACAATGATTAAAACAAGCATCTGTTACACAAACTCCACACAACAAAGGGCTCAAATGATCATATTTATGGGATTATTGATCGTACAGAGTGTTAAATTATCCTACAAATACTTTATTTATCTACATCTGACAACACTGTAAGCAGCGCCACCTAGCTAGGAGCTCCCTTAGCTGACGTCACAGGTCCACATATGAAAAAAAAAGCGTTTTTAGAAGCTTTGCAAAAAGGGGCACTTTGGACTAGAAAAATGGTTTTAAAAAATGTATTGTAAAACAAAATACCCTCAATAAACATTTCAAATAGTATTTTTGGACAGAGTTTTATCAGAATAATAAAAAAAAAGAACTTAATATATGCTCTTTAAAGGCTAGAGATCGTCCAGTTTCACCGCCGATTACTTTTGGGTTTTCACGGTGGAAGGAGCGGAGAGTTGAGTTCCGCTACCAAACAAAAAATGTAAATTGTTTTAAAATCGAATCGTGAGGCACCCAAGATTGCACACCCCTAGTAATAAACGGAAGTTCTCTTGTCTAAATGGTAAATATGGTACCTCCATGAGGGATCATTGCACTGAGAGAAAGGACACGTCTGAAACTATTTTTAGAGTCACAGTGGCCTCGTTTCTGTAGCACGTGCTAACGTTCCACACTTGTTTTACAGCGTTTGTCTTTTAAGGGCCGATTTTGTTATTTTTTTCTTTTTTGTCTTTATGTATCCGTGGGTTTTAGGTTTCATTAAGCTAGACTTTAAAAACAGAACTCTATTTAAAAACAATCTGAACTTTTGAAAGCAAACATTAAATTCCTTCATCTGGAACCTTTTAGCTCGATTAGATTTAGTTCAACTTTCTGAAATTCTCAGTTTGATTTGAGGAATTTAGTTTTTTCCACATAAGTTAAAAACCAACTTCACAGCAGTAAATGGCCACAAGTTTAACTGTTGGGTTTGATTTTTGTAGATGAATTCCAGCAGATCTGAATGTTTGCGTCGTTTCCACCACTTCATATGAACATGGTGTTAGTTCAGATTCTAGTTGGAGCTTGATGCAAGACGTTTAATTTCAGTAGTTTTGTTCGTCTCTTGCATGTTTTGGTCTAATTAGTGTTTGTAGGAATGAAAAGGAAATTGCAGCCCTGCCCTCTTCATGCCTCCTTTTCTCTTTGCTGGAGAAAGGTTGCTTAGGAACGCCGTCCGCTGCCTTTTGTTTCTGTCTTGCGGCTCCGGTCCAGCTCCTTTCGGCGTTCCCATAGATTAGCCTTTTCAAACTGAAGCGGTGTCAGATGGAAACCTGACAGCTGATTTCGCTGCACATACCCAACTAATTGGACTCGAACTGCAGACAAACTCCGGTTTTCACAAATCACTGGAACATCTTCCTGACGTTCTGCACCAACATCCTCCTGAGTAAACGTCTGCCTCAGCTTAGGATTTCTTTTGTCTTCAGAGTAACTCTAAAGGTCCCTGCAGACTCTCTGGTCCTGACATTTTATATTTTAGTGCTTTTCCATCATCTTTGGTCCTTTTTTTTAGTTTGTATTTGTAGTAATGGCATTTCAGTTAAAGTTTAGTATAGTCTGCCGCTCCTTAGGCTCCGCCCCCGATGACCATGTAATGTTGCAGAGATGCATCAATCAGGACTAATTTATTTTTCTGATTTTAATCAGTTTAATTTGTTTTGTTTTTTTTTAAGCATGATTTGATCAGGAAACTGTTTTGTTTCTGCTCAAATTATCTGGATTTAGTCTGCATCAGGATTAATGTTCATGCTGTTTAAGGTCATGTCCGTAGTTCATCTGAATACTAAGGATTTAGTTGATCAGTTTAGGTTGAAGATCTTGTTGGAAAGTGGAACCAGAATCTACAAAGTTTGACTCGGAGTGATCAGCTGCTGCTTGTTTGGTGGGAACCAGCAGCCTGATGCAGCAGATGAACTCTGCAGTAGCTTAATTACAGATTTACAGCCTTCCTGTTCAGAGATGTGGTGATCCTCCTGCTGCAGCCGGACTCGCCTCACAGGCTGTTTGGGATCTGGAGCTGCTTCAGGACCTTTACAGCCTGTTTACCACCCAGACAGCTGGGGGAGGTACATGGGAGAGTCGTGTTTTCCTCACAATGTTTACGCTGGATCAATCTCACGTTTGATATCTTTAATATTGAGTTCTGTGTATTTACTAGTCTGGAGCTTGATGCCAGAACAGGACAGCTTTTCCTCATCGGAGCTCCTCGACCTCCTGATTATTCGTTCTGTTGCCAAACGAGTCGTTGCTTTTTTACTGGAACGCCTCCCAACTTATTTATCCCGTTTTCCAGCTGCCTGAGCTGCAGCACACAGGAACTGTAGAGCTTTGTTTCTGCAGACTGGACCAGCTTTAATCTCGTTAGTGAGACAAAGTTATCGACGGTCTGCTCGACTTTGAACTTTAAACGACCAGCGTGGGATTTTAGAGCAAAGTGGAGGCTTTTTTCCTTCAGTCTGAAGAGAAATGTTTTAACTCCTGGGATGTGGGTTCATTCATTACTTTAAGTTATCTAACCCTCCATAAGGATTTAAAGCATCTAAAAGTTTTAAGGTATTTTCATGTATTTAAGACTAGAGCTGGTGACCGGAATCGACTTGCGTTCAACCTGAACCCACCTGAAACTCAACCAGATTTTCTAGTTGAGGGTTTTTCATTGCTCTGCCAATTTCTACAACTGCAACTAGATCATGATGTGATGAACCATTTATCAGCTGCTTTCCCCATGTGGGCGTGGCCAACTCGTAGACTGACCTGAGGAAGACTGGAGCTGAAAAGTTAATCATTAGTGCTGGTTTGGCTCAATCACTTAATGCCAATCAAACTTGTCTCCGTATTAGAGGTTTTCTACTTCCAGAATTTGTTTTTCATTGTAATGTTTTTAAATTAGTGCTAAGAAATTTAACGCGTTAATTGTGACTATTAATTTGGAAGACATAACGCGTTAAAAAAAAACGCAATTAACGCTGCTTGTGTTTGAAGCAAGGCGGAGCGCTTGTCAACATCAGATTCTCTACAGCTCCTTGACGCAGCCCGTGTCCTCCCTCCAGCCCACTCCTCAGATCTCATCAGGTCACTGATTCCTGCTCCTTCTCCGCCGTACGGTTCGGTTCAGTTCAGCAGGGAGCGGGTGTTACGGCTCCAGTCCCGGTCTGACACCGAGGTCCGAGCGGACGGAGGTGTCAGTTCGGCTCGGTACAAAAAACCCAGACCCTACCCCTATCTGAAAAGTAAAACCAGTACCGGACCGAGGCGATCCCATTCCCACACTAGTCTTTAAACAACAGACCTGAGTGACTCGGACCCCTCAGTGAAAACGAGGCAGACTGTGGGTCAGTTTGAACACTGCAAAAAATGATTCTCTCAGTGTTTCCACATGTTGGAAATCTTTTAATATTTTAAAACAATACCCTTCTGAAATTGTACATAAAATAAACAAATAGATTTATAAAGTCCTGTATTTAGGGTCTGTCCAGTTTTAGTCAGGAAGTTTTGTTTTTCAACTGTTTTGAACTGAAATGCAATTTAAATGCATTTTTTCATCAATTATAAAAGCTTTAAAAATGATTTTTTTTAAAAACATTTTGGCATATTTCTTGGATGGACATTGTAAACTGCATGTCATTTCTTTTTTCTGAAAAGAAGCGATTAATTTTTTTCAATTTGCGAATAATTAGTTAATTTATTTTAATCTATTCCCGCCACTATTTTAAATGCGTTCTGTTTAAGTTCATTTGAGCTCAGATTCATATAAAATCAGTATTGGGTTTCCAGACAATTCACGCCTCTAATCAAAACAACTCACCAGGACTCCAGTTGAATACAGTGGAGCGAACACCTCAAGGGGGTAGAAGGAGGTGTGTCGGAGGAAGATAAGCACAGTTTATAAGATTCTCTCTCCTGTACTTCAGACAGAATTGACAAAGCTAATTGGATGAGCAGCGAAACGTCTTCAAAGAGCCAAATAGTCCAGTTGCCTTTATTTAAAACCTTTTTTTGGAGTCGCAACTAAACAAATCTGTAACCTGTATCGACCTTCAGAATCGCTGCTTTTCTACTTTAAACTGGAGCTGGAATTGATTTAAATCACTACTTCCTTTTGAGAAGTGAATTCTTTCAGTACATTGTGTGAATCTAAACCATTATAAGATGCTGGAATCCTTCCTCTGTTGTGATTTTAACGTGGATCTCTACTCTGACCAGCTAATCCTCCTGAGATCTGGTCTACATTTAAAGAAAACCAGTTTTCATGTTTGCAGATTAAAAATGGGACAGTGTTTTTAAAGTTTTAGGATGCAGAAAGCTTGACTCTCGGTTCTTTTTGTGACAGAATCTTCTTCCAAAGGTCCTTTAGAGGATGGTAGGAAAGCTGTAAGTCAGCCGCCTGAAGGTAAACGTCTAGCTGAAGCATGCTGGGCTGTCTTCTACAATCAAACCCTCTCCTTTCTGTTCTTTAATTCTAGATTATGTGATTCATTTCCTCATGTCTCTGATCCTGTTGAGATTCTCTCATCTTGGGTTGAATAATCTTCCCGTTCAGTCTCTCCTAACGTCGTCGTCTTAACTCCTTCTGTGATTCTAGAGCAGTTTCTTAATGTTTCCATGTCTGATTACAAAAACCTCTCCATTAGTGCAAAGTGAAAAGGTTTTTTTTTTTTTTAAAGCTTTAAAACGGCGCAGGTGTTTATCCAGGTAAATGAGACTCGTCAGCACATCTATGTAACTTTACGTGGAAATTAATTAATTATAAAACAGGATCTTTAACAAAATCAGGATCAAAACGTTAAAGGTTCACGTTGAAGTGGTTTATCAGTGAAACCACACCTACTGGTGACATCACTGTCTCTAGAAACAGGAAGTAGTCCTGACCAGGATAAAGCTAATCGGATCAGGAGAGACTCTGCTGCAGATCAAGTTTTTGTCATCCTGATGCGTTTTGCTTGTAAACCTCTACATTTCCAACACGAGACCGCTGGTTTGGTTTCTGCTCTTCATGCTTTCGTCTTGTGAAAAATTATTTACAGAAGTACTACAATGTTCTAATGGTATCTGACCTTTTTTTTTTTTTTTTTTGTGCTAGATTTGTAAATACCCCCCTAAAATTAGGTTTTTCAGTCTTGTGCAAAAGTTGCACGTTTTCATTATGAATTTGTCACCGTTGCTGCTGCGTTTTGCCTTAAATCTGTGGTTCTGTGTTTAAACATCATTTAGAACTAGTAAACATCCAGTTGACTCTTGATCCTGTGGAAATGATTCTAATCAGAACCACGAGGAGCTCAGAGGTCCCGTTTGACTGAAGCTCATGTGACTCTACTCGGTTTGACCTTTGAACTCTTGGGTTATTGAATCTGTCGTCTGGCCTGAATGCTGATGTGGAGCAGGAAGCGTTTATAGACTCTAATGTGAATTAGGTTTAATTTCTGTTTAGGGATGATGTGAAGATCAGCGTCAGTGCAGCTCAGGAGCACCACCTTGTGGTGAAATCAGGACGTGTCTAAAAATCTAAACTAATTCAAACTTTCCCCCTCACGGTTTGATAATCGGCTCCAAAATCTGTCATGTTAGTGAGCACAAAACGATATGTTTAGATAATAAATCCTACTCTATATTAACCCTGTAACACCTGTAAGCAAATGCTTTGGCTCTTTGTTTCCATAACACTTGGAACTTTAAATATCTGACATTATTTTACTATATAAGGTTCAATAAACCACTGTCAGAACTGTTTGAAATGAAGAAAAACCAAAAAACGAAATTAGATTTCAGAGTTTTAGTGAAAATAAAATGGGGTTTATAGACGGAAACAACAGATTTTGCATCATAATTTAACTTAACAGTTTAGAATATTTTCACCCATTTTTGTTTCCATTTTCTCTTACTAATACAAAAATACAGGCCAATAATTCAAAATATATTCAGGCGTTTTTTTCCCAGCCTGCATTTCTCCTCATATGTCAGAGTCTTGGTAGTTTACTGAGAGGGGTCTGGACACCAGGGCTTCTTTTTAGGAGGAACCTTGGTTGTTCAGGGACTAAAGACTAAAAGTCTTCCACCTGGAATGATGAGGTGAAGGGTTTTGGTCCCTGGCAGCATCACCAGAACCCCCAGCATCCCCACAGCCTCTCCCAGTCTGCATCCTCCTCTAGTTCTCCCTCAGGAGACCAGCTGCTCCTCAGGAGACTCTAAAGTAGAGGAGACATGTTCAGCAGGTCTCAAACCCACAGTATTTAGTACAGAACAGACATGGTGAACTATGCAGGCGCAGTTTGTAGTCAGAATGTGGTTTACTGCACTAAAAAGTGATGTCATAGTGCACAAAACAGGACATTTACACATAAAAAGTACAAATGTATGTACTTTGTACTAATTGACTTACTTGGTACAGTTTTAAAAATGTAAAAACTTAATGAAAGTATCAAAGCTACATATTTTTTAGCTTCATTTATCCTTATATTCGATTCAAAACATGACTCAATCGGTCAAACCTTTTTCACTGGAAATCGCTGCTTCAGCTTCTGCTTTGAGCTCAAAACAATCCAGGAAACTCTGGTGGATTTAGAACCTGGAGAGGTCTTTTTGACAGAATCTGATGTGTTTGTCGCTGATTTCCTCCTCCTCCGCTGCAACGTTGGGGTGTGTGTGTGAGACGGGGACAAAGGGGCTGATTCGTTGGCCTACCGACAGCGCGATGGTGAAATTACTGTAATAACACTAATCTGACCTGAAAGAGCAACTTCTCTTCTTTCTAAAACCGTTTACATTTTCGGATAGAGCAAACGACCATGGAGTTACGGGCGGCGACACTGTTTTAAAGGGTTAAAGGATCTTCAGCCAATGGCGTAACGGTAGCAGGTCTTTGACACGTTTTCTGTTGGTTTCAGAGGCGAATGTGAGCACATCGATTCAGGTGAACTCTCCAGCCAGAGGCTCTGCTGCTGCCTGGGCCGTCCTCCCAGTCTGTGAGTAAACGACTCGGTTCTGGATTAAACGTTCTCCCCGTTAGGAGCCGCCTCTCTAACCGGAGTCTCGGTTCTTCTGCTCAGTGCTGTTGGCGATGGCCGGAGCTGGAGGATACCTGATGTGGAGAAACTGGCAGCTAAAGAACCAGAAAAGCATGAACTTTGACAACCCGGTCTACCTGAAAACCACAGAGGAAGACCTGAACATCGACATCACCCGACACGGCGCCAACGTGGGACACACCTACCCCGCAGTGAGTTGTAGACGTGATCCTGAAGGGTGTTACTTACCTACAGCCAGGACTTCCTGTTTCTAGAGACGGTTTCTAGGTGTGGGTCTTTTATTGTAGAGAAGTGATCAAATTTCTCCCAAAATTTAATAATTCCAGAGCCTTAATTTAAACTTTAATCCCATTTTCCCCCCAAATATAATAAATTCTGATTGGATGGAGTGAGGCAGAACATCTTAGATAATCTGACTCGGAATCTGTAAACGTCATGTGACCTCCGCTCCGTCACCTTGTGGCCCGTTTTAATCCTCACTACATTGTTTGTAGTGAAGAGCAGCTCTCAGATTAAATAGATTAACTAAATCCTGACCTGAGCCACGAGGACGCCAACCTCCAGCAGCTCCATCACGGCGGCAGCAGGCGGAGAAAATAAAACCGTCTTCATAAACTGATTCTGTAGAAAAGTCGTAAATGGTTCCTCTCTCGCCTGCAGCTGATTCTGATCAGCCTCTGTTCAGAGAAATTGAGTTGACATCCTTCAGGACTAACGGCTAGTCTGAGTGCAGCTGAGACAGAAGTGTCTTAAACCGTCATGTGACCTTAAACCGTCATGTGACCTTAAACCGTCACGTGACCTTAAACCGTCACGTGACCTTAAACCGTCATGTGACCTTAAACCGTCACGTGACCTTAAACCGTCACGTGACCTTAAACCGTCACGTGACCTTAAACCGTCGCGTGACCTTAAACCGTCGCGTGACCTTAAACCGTCGCGTGACCTTAAACCGTCGCGTGACCTTAAACCGTCGCGTGGCCTTAAACCGTCGCGTGGCCTTAAACCCCGTCGCGTGGCCTTAAACCCCGTCGCGTGGCCTTAAACCCCGTCGCGTGGCCTTAAACC
>SSNR01000257.1:615763-631390 GCA_006937965.1 Callopanchax toddi | reverse complement strand
CCGTCGCGTGGCCTTAAACCCCGTCGCGTGGCCTTAAACCCCGTCGCGTGGCCTTAAACCCCGTCGCGTGGCCTTAAACCGTGACGTTAAACCGTCATGTGACCTATCTAATAAACCTTCACAGCTCTGATCGGTTGGTTATTGGTAGTAAAAATAACAGGATGCCTCATAAATGTTGTGAAATTTAAAAGCTTGGAGCTGATTTTTAAACTGCAACACGATTTGTTCTCAGCTGGACTCGGACTAGCTTATCAGTCCTAAAGGATGTAAAAGTAATTTCTCTAAACTGAGGCTGTTCAGGAAGTTATAAGATGGGGAATTAACTTTGTACACAAACAACCGACTGGTGAAGAATCCTTCAGTGATTCCAACCTGAAGTAAAATAATTTGATCTAATAGGAGTTAGAAATCTGCTTCACTAACGGCAGCATGACCTGTTGGTGTTTAGAAATGATGGAAACTAGAAATCTTTTAGTCATTTACAGAAGTAACATGTAGTTTACTACTGGGTTACTGAAAACCTTAAAATGGAGCGAGACCCCAGTCCCTCCAGGATTTCGCGATGTTGCGATCGCAACTATTAACGCAAATTCAGCCAATCCTCGCAAGTTTTGCACGTCTTACAATTTTATCCAATCAGCGCAACTTTAATGCAAATTTGACCAATCACGACGCATTTTCTTGTTTTTTTTTTTTTAAGTACGTCATCACGTACACTTCCTGTTTACTCCCGAGGGTGAAATATGTCTTAATGTATTTTGATTTATAAATTAGAAAATGTTAAAAATGTAATGGCAGCTTGCATTTGAAGCATGGCGGAACACTGGTCAGCGTGATTTCCTCCCCGATGTGATGATGGACCTGACGCTGCCTGAGCGGGTCCAGCTGCCTCGCCTCGCCTCGCCTCGCCTTCCTCCGCTTATCCGGGTCCGGGTCGCGGGGGCAGCATTCTAAGTCGGGCAGCCCAGGCCACCTTCTCCCCGGCCAAGTCCACCAGCTCCTCAGCTGGGACGCCCAGGCGTTCCCAGGCCAAACTGAAGATGTATTTCCTCCAGCTTGTCCTGGGTCGACCTGGGGGCCTCCTGCCGGCAGGACATGCCCAGAACACCTCCCGAGGGAGGCGTCCAGGAGGCATCCTTACCAGATGCCCGAACCACCTCAACTGGCTCCTTTCGATATGGAGGAGCAGCGACTCTACTCCGAGTCTCTCCCGGATGTCCGAGCTTCTTACCCTATCCCTAAGGCTGAGCCCGGCCACCCTGCGGAGGAAACTCATTTCAGCCGCTTGTATCCGCGATCTCGTTCTTTCGGTCACTACCCAAAGCTCATGACCATAGGTGAGGATTGGGACGTAGACCGACCGGTAAATCGAGAGCCTTGCTTTCTGGCTCAGCTCTCTCTTTACCACAACAGACCGGTTCAGCGTCCGCATCACTGCAGACGCTGCCCCAATCCGCCTGTCGATCTCCCGCTCCCTCCTTCCCTCACTCGTGAACAAGACCCCGAGATACTTGAACTCCTCCACTTGAGGCAGGACCTCTCTCCCGACCCGGAGTTGGCAATCCACCTTTTTCCGGTCGAGAACCATGGCCTCAGATTTGGAGGTGCTGATCCTCATCCCAGCCGCTTCACACTCGGCTGCGAACCTCCCCAGCAAGAGCTGTAGGTCAGAGCTCGATGAAGCTAGGAGGACCACATCATCCGCAAAAAGCAGAGACGCGATTCTCCTGTCACCAAACCCAACCCCCTCCACACCACGGCTGCGCCTAGAAATCCTGTCCATAAAGGTTATGAACAGGACCGGTGACAAAGGGCAGCCCTGGAGGAGTCCAACCCTCACTGGGAACAGGTCCGACTTACTGCCGGCTATGCGGACCAGACTCACACTCCTCTGGTACAGGGACTGAATGGCCCTTAACAAAAGACCATCCACCCCGTACTCCTGGAGCGCCCCCCACAGGGTGCCCCTGGGGACACGGTCATAAGCCTTCTCCAAATCCACAAAACACATGTGGATTGGTTGGGCAAACTCCCATGACCCCTCCATCACCCTAGCGAGGGTAAAGAGTTGGTCCACAGTTCCACGACCAGGACGAAAACCACATTGCTCCTCTTCAATCTGAGGTTCAACTATCGACCGGAACCTCTTCTCCAGTACCCTGGAGTAGACCTTTCCAGGGAGGCTGAGGAGTGTGATCCCCCTGGACCAGCGGGTCCAGCTGGTCTCTGTAAACTCAGGTCCACTCCTTCATAAACAGAAAGTAATCGGCGGTGAAACTGAACGGTCTCTAGCCTTTAGAGTTATTCCTGCCCCTTCCTCGCTGTACGGTCCGGTTCGGATGGAGACCCGACCCGGATCCGGACCCTGGGTCAGTTTGAACACAGCACTGCTAAAAACTATTCACTCACACCGTGTTTCCACATGATGGAAATCTCTTATTTTAAAACCTTCTGAAAATGTACTTAAAATGAATAAATAATATAGTATTGTACTTTAGGGATATTTTATGGTTTTTCTACTGTTTTGAACCAAAATGTAATTTAAATGCATTCTTCTATAAATTAAAGGAGCTTTAGTTTATAATATTAGGTCTTTTATTTGATTCTGTCCCACAATAAAATCATTTTAAATAAAAAAAAAAGGCTTTTTTTTGGGCAAATTTTCTAGTTTAAAATGTAATTAGTTGTGATTAAATAAAAACAAAGTCTAAAATTTGATTAGTGTTTTGAATCGAGTCCCACCACTAATTAAAATGTTAAAATGAGATCCACACACGTTGTATAAAGCCAATGGTACAGACTATAGAAACATTTAAAATATTATCAAACTGGAACAATTAATAAGCATGCCTTTATGAAGGAGCACCTGATTTGTGCACTTTAAATTCTTTTGTCTGCAGAATTTTATTTATTTTTGTTTTCAAATCAATGTAAACAGATGTAGGTAGCATGAAACATTGATTGATTTATAATACTCAGACAAGAAACACTTTAGTTTTTGTAAATTCTGTGAACCTGGAGCTGTTCCGTTTTTGTTCATCAACAAGTCGAAGCTTGAATGTTCTGCTAAGTGTTCTTCCAGTGCACTTATTACAATAAACATGTTAGAATGTCATCATTTGACAGGTTTAATGGATTTTTAAAAACAATTTCAACTGATTATTGACAAAATAAACAAACGTAAAAGAAAAGATTACAACTTTTGTTGCAACTTTTCACAAAAGCTGTTGTGAAATCAGGCTTTTTAGTCTGCAACCATCACAAATGATTGCCGTGAAGTCCTGGAGGGACTGCCCAGTAACCTGCTGCAGTTTGAAAGAAGTTTAATAAATCTGTAGGTTTTTGAACAGTCGGACTTTTAATTCAAGAAGGAAGAAAATAAACGGTAAAATCAACTGGTTTTATACAGAGTTCTGTCCTGATCTGCATCAAAACCTTTAATTATTGAGTCTTTAATTTTATATTTACTGTTTAATTTAGTCTGAAGAACTGAGCTGTTTGACGTCTAGATTCTTTAGTTTGTGACTCCTGTTACGGTGAAACTCTTAAACTAAATGACTGTTTCTTCCTCCTCCCTGTCTGCAGATCTCGATAGTGAGCACAGACGATGATTTATCCTGATCAGGTCTTTCCTCTCCTCACGGAAACCTGTGTGGCGCCTCCTTGTTACCATGCCAACGGTTGTCTGTAGCAGCAGCCCTTACAGTACAACCACATGCCTTCAGAAGTGCATTAAGTCATGATCTGTGGAGTTATTTATTATGTGAATACTATGATTTATCTATTCTCACTCCAAAGTGTTAAGATTTTCTTTTCCTGTCCTCTTAAAGGCGGTCCGGTTCCGTGTTTTCCATCAGGTGAATCCCTCGCTGCGATTCGCCTTTTTTACAAGTATTTGTTCAAACTGAACTGGAGAATCTGCCTCCTGGACCGGATTGAAACTGGTCCAAGTTCTCAGGACCTGACAAAGATCACGTTTTAAGACCTTAAAACGAGGTCCCCTCAGTCCCACCGGGCCAGATGTGAATACGTTTTGATGTCCGTCTGGTTTACTCGGACGTCACCATGGTTACCGCGTTTGTACACAGTGTAAATATTTATTTCTCATCCCTCAGACATGACTGTGGATCAGGACTCTTCGATGCACTTTGATCAACGTTTCTCGTGTAAATATTTTTTTGCTATGGCTGGTACCTCAGAGTTCAGATGTATTTAAGAAGGAAACAACTGAATTTGGTAAAAACTATTTTGTATGTTTGTGCTGTTGCTGTGAACTTTTTATAGCCTTGTACAGTGAAGGAGAATTTCAAAGATCTGTATCTGTGACGGAACCGATTCTCGAGTCATTTTGAATTAAAATCTAAATCAGTGTCGAAACGTCTCTGGTTTGTTACTCGATCGAGTCTTTTATTAATGGGGGAAATGACTTCGTGATTCTAGAGGAGCTTAAATGTTTTCTCTTTGTAGAGGAAACCATTCAGAGGTGAATCATCCTGTTAACTCGTTTAAAATAAAGTTTCTGCAGATTTACTGGTCAAATTTGTGTAAAAATGTGCACCAACTTAAAAAAAAAAAGGCTATTCAAAGAATCGGACCTTTAGATTTGAATGATTTTAATTGGTCTGCTCTACGAAGGTTTGTCACTTTTCTAGGTTCTGTGTTTAAACTTTTTCTACTCTGACTGAAAATTTTACATTTTCAAGACTTAATTATTTGTCCGTTTGGGATTCATGAAAATACAAAATGAAAAGATCTTAAATGGTGGGAAGATGAGGGAAAACTCAGGATCCTGATCCTCTGCTGATCTGAAGTCTCTACTTCCAGGATGAACTGGAACATCAACTGAATCCTTTAGTTTCCCTTTAAGATGGGTTTTGAAGTGTTTTCTATTTGGGACTGAGCTGATGGAGTACTCAGGGTTTCTGCAGGTTCAAGGAAGCCAAATTTAAGACTTTTTAAGGCCGCTTTGATCAAATTTAAGACCTTACATTCACGGGATGGGAAAGGGGATGTGACCACCTTAAGAATAGTTCTGACTAAACCTTTATTGGAAGTGAGTGCAATAAAATCAAGATAATTGATCTGCATTATATCTTACAGAAGTGTATTGCATTCACCTGAAAATAATTTTAAAAAGCTCCTTTTTACTGAATTAACGAGATAATAACAGCCTTAGTGACCTAGACCCTTCTAGACCCCAGAGGTCTGGTGTGCTGCTGAGTTTCAGATCTTTGTAACCCAGAAATCATAGGGCCCTAGAAATTTAAGACCTTTGGACACTGAATTTAAGGATTATTTTTAATATTTAAGGCCTTAATTTTGGAAATGCAAATTTACGACCTTTTAAGGCTTTTTAAGGACCATCGGATACCCTGAGTACTGTCGACGTGTTTGGACACCGACGTGTTTGGACACCGTGATCTATAGTGAGACTTAAACATTTTAGGCTGGCTGTGGATCAGTGGTTGAGGATGGGCATCTACTGATCAGGTCAGCAGCTCAATCCCTGCAGACCAATCTGCCCCGGTCTCTGTCCAGAACCACAGCCGCCCTCAAATGATGGTGAAAAGTAGAGTGTCTCTAAGGCCTGGTGCCCCAGGAACCAGACAAGGTGCCCACAGACCTTTTCTCCAAGTAGCACAAGTCTATAATAAAATAAAATAAAAAGCTGCTGCCATCTTTTTCTAAACAAAAATGCATTAATATAGATTTAAACTACAAATTTCTTTAAAATTTGATATTCATGACCTTAGTTTGACTCTGATCTATTCTAGTTTAAAGACAACCTGGTGGCCCTTTACACGGCTCAGTATGAAGTAGTCCTCGGCTTCACAAATGTAGGTGACCCCTGATCTAAGGTGTCCAATCCTGGTCCTCGAGGATCACCTGTTCTGGGTCATCCAGCTCTGCAGCAGCCCTTTAGTCACCCGACTGAAACCAGGTGTGTTGAAGTGGAAACCTGTAAGATCTGCAGGAGGGTGACTGAGGACCAGGATCAGACACCTCCCAGTGGATCATCTGGACGTCTAGTCATAAATAACCTGTAAATGTTTATGAAGCATCAACTAAACCACTGACGGGTCATTTAAAGCGTTGCTTTAGAGGCAGATGTTTACACTCCAGCTGTGTTTGGGTCCTGCTCTGACCAGAACTCAGCTGGACTGATGTGTCAGTCTTTAAGGAAGTGGATTGAGATGTTCTTCCTGTTGAGAACAAGTGGAGCTCCGTCCGTTCATCGTCCCCGTTTAACTGCAGCCAGGATTAATCTCCACTCGTCTGACGGCTTCAGGACAAACTGGGATTAAAGCAGAAAAGCATCAGATGTTAGAATCCAACTGTTAAAGACTCGATACGGTCGCTGTGTTTCACAGCAGGTGGATCCGCTGACTTTGACCTGGATCGAATTGAAACTTTCCTCTTTCTGTTTGAGGTGAGAAAGTAGATTTATGATGCCTGATATCAGTAATTCCACTACGTTGTACTGAGGTTTATACGCAAGTGGCCCCAAATACCCCTTTCCTTTCCTTCCTTTAATTTGACAAGTTATTGACTAATATTAAAAACATGAAGTGACTTTATTCTACATGAAGATGCTGAATCTTCTAAATTCACAAGATGAATTCCTCAGTAATGAAATGGTTCCCTCTTCTCACCAAAAGGCGTCTTTAGATTTTCTTCTTAAAGGTCAAAGGTTAATAAAGGAATTCTTGTAAACAGGACATCATGGCTTCACATTTAAAGGCACATTTTGCAATTTGACTTGTTTTAGCACCCCCTAGTGTCCGTTTTAAGTCACCGCCGTTAAAACATTCACATAGTTTCTGCTCAGAACGCCCTAAATCTACCTGTTAAATGTCTCCTCGGCCTTCACTGCTTTCTACTGGAGCGGTTCATCACTCAGTCAAAGAAATCAGCTGTGTTCAAGCAGGGAGAGATGGGAAAAATCAGGAATCATGAGCTAAAAACACTCTGGAGCTAGCATAACAGCTAGCCACATTGGGTTAGCCTAACCCTCTGAGATACTTTGAGACTTCAGGGACCAGAGACTCAGAAGTTACAAACGTGGTATTCTGGGTCCAAGACTTTTATGAACCTGTAAAGGGTCAGACTGGATCAGACTGGGTCAAGGACAGGATTTAAAATAGGAAAAGTTACATAGTGTGACTTTAAAAGCAGAAGACTCCTTTTAAATGTCGATAATTCAGAAGTTTGAGGATTTTTTTTTGTTTGTTTTATAAATTAATTCCCAACGAGCATCTAGAACATTAACAGGGTTCCTGTTTGAAGGTTCTAATTGCATCAGGATTAGCCCCGCCCACTGACTGATGGGCGGGGCTAGCATGTATCATTTTATAATTTCATTTATTCGATTAGGGACATCTATTAGACTGGATCCTTCAGCTCCTCCGTACCAGACTAACCAGCTGTGTTTTGCTCCTCCTCTCATCCAGATCTCACTCTAACCATTTTAATGTGTTTAAAGTGCTTAACACTGTAAATCCAGTTTGGAGGATTTGTGCTGCTATGAGACGGTGGGATGAGAGTTAGAGATGAGGGGATGAACGGAGGAGGATAATAGTCTTTAAATCTTTAAGCACCAGATGATCTCCATCAGCTGACTGAGGCTCAGAGCGAGGATGACTCTGACTGATGAAGGCTCTCTCTGAGCGGCGACCATGCTGACCCACCTCAGAGCTCGGAGCAGGAGTTTGTTCTCCAGCTACAAACCGGGCAGCCAGGTCCAAGAAGTCCAGGAACCCAACCCCCACCTGGACCTGATCAGCGCCTTCATCAAACCATGGAACTCCATGCAGGTCAGCTGAACTTGATCTCCTCGGGTTGGAACTTTCTGTCCTTTCTAGCTAAAAAGAAAAACCACTCGTGTTTACTGGTTGAAACCATAAAAGACTCAAAACTTTTAGGCTTTATTTTTCATTTTCAGGCTTGTTTCTGTGATTCTTTACATTTTTCAGAACTGAGAAGGTAAATATTCCAAAATCAACCTTTAAAAACCTTAAACTAAAATAAATAAATGAAATTATTTAAAGCAGGAGACAAACAACTTTTCACAAACTACAGGCCTGTATCATTATTGTGCCAGTTTTCTAAAATACTCGAAAAATTATTTAATAGCAGGTTAGAAGAATTCATTGGACAATTGAATTTGCTGTCAGAAAGCCAGTAAGGCTTCAGGGACAATAGATCATCAGCTACAGCATTAATGGAATTAATAGAAGAAGTCACGAGTGGCACAGATACAAACAAACGTGTGTTAGGGGTTTTCATTGATCTCAGAAAAGCTTCTGATACTGTAGACCATGACATATTATTTATGAAAATGGAAAGATATGGCATTAGAGGGGTGGTGTTGGATTGGTTAAAAAGTTAACAGTTTGTTCAAATGGGTGACGTCATGTCAAAGTGTCTCAATATAACTGTTGGTGTACCGCAAGGGTCAGTACTGGGCCCCAAGTTATTTATTATGTATATACTTAGTTATGGTTTCAAGAAAACTAAAATTAGTTTTGTTTGCAGATGACACCAACGCTCTTTGTTCTGGGGAAAATTTACAACAATTATTGGGAGAAGTTGGGACTGAAATGAATAAGTTGAAAGAATGTTTATCGTTAAATTAAATCAGACCAAATTCATCTTGTTTGGAAATCGAAGAGTGGATTCCGAGATAAAACTGATGTTAGATAATGTAAATATAGAGAGAGTTTATGAAACAACATTCCTGGGGGTTATTCTAGACCATAGCATTAGCTGGAAACCACATATTAAATATATTCAAACAGAATTGGCAGAGCGTTGGCGTTTTGGGTCAAATAAAACATTTACTAAATCAAGAATCCTGTTTTCATCGCTCCATACTTGAATGACTGTGTGGAGGTTTGGGGAAACACATATCAGAGTAATCTTCAATCACTATTCATACTGCAAAAAAGAGCAATAAGGACTGTATGTAATGTGGGATATAGAGAACACTGTTTTCAAAACTACGTGTTAAAATTTATTGATTTGATCAAATTTCAAACAGTAATCGTGTTTAAGGCAAGAAATAAATGACTTCCTTGTAATATACAGAACATGTTTAGTGATAAAGACGATGAGTATCATTTAAAACGGGTATTAAATAAAAAAAACAGAGTTCGTACAACAAAGAGGAGCATGAGTGCGACAGTATGTGGGGGGGGGGGGGGGGGGGGGGGGGTATGGAACAGATTGAGTGAAGATTTGAAAAAATAAATCAATTTAAGAAAAGTTACAAAAAATGTTTATTGGATCTTTATGTTGATGAGCTGGGTTAAAGAGGGTAACACAGGAAGTTAAGTATGTTTTAATCTACTTGTTACTTAGTATAATTATTATATATTTTTATTTTCTTACTTTATTTTCATTTTCACATATATTTGTTTTTATTTTCATATATATATTTTTAATTTAATTTATTTTATTTTACGATTTAATACGAGAAGTTGATAAGAATAAGTGAGAAGGGGGTAGAAATGTATACGTTTTACTTCGAACTACTCCTTTTGTGTTGTCTAAAAATGTTTCATGTTCGGAATAAATAAAGAATTCAGTTCAGTTCAGACAGCTTAAAGCGTTTCCACACAAACTGGTTTGAACTCAGACTGATGGGTTCATTTATTTGGAGCAAATTATAAATTTTATTTCCATTAATCTGATTTCTTGTTTTGCACAACATAAGTCAACAGTTTAAACTGTTTTAATTCACAGAAACATGTTTGAAAAGGTCAGTTTGATAAATAGTTTATTTTCTTATAATCAGTGATTTTTTTTTTTTTTTTTGTATTTTCAATATTTAGCTGCAACCAGAAAAAGTAATAAAAAAACACCTGACTTTGTGAAGATCACCTATTCAGCCCTAAAATATGAAACAATCAACTTATTTGTTGTATTTCTCTTCAAACTGAGCTGAATGGTTGACTCGTTCCTGTCTGCCTGAAGGACCTGAGCAGAGACATCTACGACCTCTACGCCGAGTACGAACGGGAGGAGCTGGAGGACCGGCTGCCGGTGTCGCCGTCCAGAGTTCTGCTGTCTCCAACCAAACACCTGACGCTCAACATCAACGTGGGAGGAACGGTAACCGGCTTGAACTCGCTGCTCTGGAGATTAAAATCTGATGGGAAAGAACAGAAACGTCAGAGGAGTTCCATAGAAACAGATCAGAAACTTCAAATAGAAAGCTAAAATCACTCAGTGATTATAGGATCAGAATGCTCAAATCTGATTGGCTCACTGCAAAGGTTAAGGTAAGAAACAAAGGTAACGATGATGCAAAGAAAAACTAAATGTAAAATGTCAGGAAAAAATGTAAAAAGATATAAAATATTAAAAACAACACATTTTTTTAAAGGGTTTTTTCTAAAAACAGTTATTTTTCCTCGTTTTCTTTACATTTAACTTGATAATTGTTTACTTTTTGTTTTATCTTTAGCAGATCTTTGTTCTGTCTGTCAGTCCATATGTAATAATAATAACAATAATAATAATAATTGTCTTCGTCTTCTAATTCTTCTTCGATTCTTCTTCTTCGACGATTCTTTATTGAACCTCCAAATCTGAGACCATGGTCCTTGACCAGAACAGGGGTCAGGAGGGAGGTCCTGCCCCAGGTGGAGGACTTTGAGTATCTCGGGGTCTTTTTCACTAGTGAGGGAAGGAGGGAGATGGACAGGCGGATCAGGGCAGCGATGGACGCTGAACTGATCAGTCCTGATGAAGAAGGAGCTGAGTCAGAAAACAAGGCTCTAGATTTACTGGTCAATCTACGTCCCAGTCCTCACCTGGTCATGAGCTTTGGGTAATGACTGACAGATCGAGATCGCGGATACAAGCGGGTGTCCGGGCTCAGCCTTAGGGACAGGGTGAGGAGCTGAGACATCCTGGAGGGACTCGGAGTAGAGCCGCTGCTCCTCCATGTGGAGAGGAGCCAGCTGAGGTGGTTCGATTCTGGACAGGATGCCTTCTGGACGCCTCCCTCAGGAGGTGTTCTGGGCATGTCCTGTCAGCGGGAGGTCCCGGGTTGACCCAGGACACGCTGGAGGAAATACGTCTTCAGGTTGGCCTGGGCGTCCCAGCTGAGGAGCTGGTGGACTTGGTCGGGGAGAGGATGACCTACTCAGGATGCTGACCCCGTGACCCCGTGACCCGGACCCGGATAAGCCTTTATTGAACCCTTGGGGAAAGAATTTCTCTGCCTTTACCTCTGAGGAGCAGTGGGTTGCCATTTGAATGGCGCCCCGGAGGTATCTTTGGGCTCGGAGGTCTCACCAGGGACTCAACGACAAAGTGACCCAGCAGGAGCTGGGATTGAACCGACAACCCTCTGGTTGCTCTACCTACTGATCCACAGCTGTCATCAATCAAACGGCTCCTCCTCACAGTTCCTTCACTTCCTAAAGCTGTTTCAGTTTGTCACATTTTTCAAGTGTTGGAGTCTAAAATCCAGAAATCTGAGAATAATTTGGGTGATTTTTTTTTTTTTTTTAACATTTCCAGTGACTCGTGTCCAGATGTGTAAACTTTGAAACATTAAACTGACGGGTCGACATCTGGTGGAGCTCGTTTAGTCCCTGTATCCTAGTGAAGCAGGAGCTGAACTGGTAGAGCAGGGGGTCCAGGTCCAGTCCTCTAGAGCAGGGGGTCCAGGTCCAGTCCTCTAGAGCAGGGGGTCCAGGTCCAGTCCTCTAGAGCAGGGGGTCCAGGTCCAGTCCTCTAGAGCAGGGGGTCCAGGTCCAGTCCTAGAGCAGGGGGTCCAGGTCCAGTCCTCTAGAGCAGGGGGTCCAGGTCCAGTCCTCTCCAACACCTGAATCAGATGAATGACTCGTTACCAGGTCTCTGCAGACCTGCTGATGAGGGGGTTTAAGCTTTAGATTCAGGTCTGTTGGAGCAGGGAGAGTCGCTCTGGATGAGGGGTAATAATTCTAAAACCAAACTCAAACATTTTCGAAGACTTTATTAAAAGTTCAAGCACCTTGAAAATAAAAAGGTTTCTTCCAGACAACATCCAGAACAGCTGACTGTTATGGTTTCTTCCAGGTCTACTTCCTGCCCTACAGGCTGGCTGTCAAGTATCCAAAGACCCGGATTGGTCGGCTGGCCACGTACACGGACCACAACAAGAAACTGGACCTTTGTGACGATTACGTCGTCCAGAGCAACGAGTTCTTCTTCGACCGGGACCCCAAACTCTTCCACAACATCTTCAACTTCTACAGGTGACGTCAGATTGTTTCTTTATCAGAGGAACAGAACCCTACAATCTGCTGCTCCTCTCCCCGGTCCAACAGAACCGGGGTGTTGTCCATCAAAGACGAGCTGTGTCCCTATAACTTCCTGGAGGAGATCCACTACTGGGGGGTCAGGATCAAGTACAGCCAGCGCTGCTGCCGCATCTCGTTTGAGGAGAGGCAGGACGAGCTGAACGAGCAGCTGAAGGTTCAGAAGGAGCTGCTGGCTGAGGTGGGTTCTCCGAGGTTCTGCTCCTCTCAGAGGAACCCTAGCTGTAGCGATGGGTTCTAGATCAAACATCAACACTAACCCTCTGATGTTCTGGTTCAGCTGTCAGAGACGTTTTAGTCCCTGAAACCAAATTAAACTCTAAAAATATAAAGATGTTGGAATAAAAAGGTGAACACTATTATATTATATGAATCAATCTGCTGGAGAAATCTAAAATTTGTCTCTATCTTCTTAAATGATGACTTCAGTTTAAATCTGATCTGGAGTCTGTGTAAAACTGTGATGAGTTCCCAGCCCTGATGAGGTTCTGTCAGTAATCTGATCTGACCCAGATCACGCCGCCGTCTTCACAGATGGAACAAGAGACGAGAAAAGCTGCTTCTTGGCACCGATCTGGACAGATGTTTGATTCTGATAACATCACACTGGTTGACCAATAGAAACACTGGTTATTAATAAACTGGGAGGAGGAGATGCTCCATCAAAGAGACAAATACAGGGAAAAAGAGGGAGGGGCCTCAAGTAAAGGATGGAAAAAGAGGGAGGGGCCTCAAGTAAAGGATCCGGAGCAGGAGGGTCACAAAGGAGTGATTCAGACGACTCTTCCTGCATGTTCAGCCTTTAGTTTCAGTTTAGTTTTGGCAGAATGCCTTAAAATGTCTTTTTTACTCCAGTCTTTGGGTTTGAGATCGATCCAACATGAGTCCAGACCCATTACTCGGTCCACATCATCATCATCATTATTAATGTCATTTTCATGTGTCACCTGCAACATTTGCAGACTAAAGTTAATAAAATCAACATGTGAGTTTCTGTGGAGGATCACAGTGTAGGGAGACAGTTGATCTCCTCAGATCACAGTGTAGGGAGACAGTCGATCTCCACAGATCACAGCGTAGGGAGACAGTCGATCTCCACAGATCACAGCGTAGGGAGACAGTCGATCTCCACAGATCACAGCGTAGGGAGACAGTCGATCTCCACAGATCACAGCGTAGGGAGACAGTTGATCTCCACAGATCACAGTGTAGGGAGACAGTTGATCTCCACAGATCACAGTGTAGGGAGACAGTTTATCTCCATGTATCAAAATTATGAAATGTTTTGTACATTTTTGGTGAAATAAACAGACTTGTACTTTTTTTGGTCTCTGTGATCCTCCAGCTGGAGAAGGAGGAGAACGAGGCGGTGTACGATCACATGACCTTCGGTTTGACGCGGAGGAGAATCTGGAATCTGATGGAGAAGCCGTTCTCCTCCATCACCGCCAAGCTGATGGCGGTGGCCTCTTCTTTCTTTGTGCTGGTGTCGCTGGTCGCCATGACGCTCAACACCGTGGATGAGATGCAGTACAAGGTGTGTGTGTGTGTGTGTGTGTGTGTGTGTGTGTGTGTGTGTCCCTGCTGAAACCTCAGATTAAACCCTCCTCTGAACCTCCTGATGCAGACGCCATCAGGCCAGCCCAGCGGCCGGTTCTATGGTGAGAACGTGGAGACGTTCTGCATCTCCTTCTTCACCCTGGAGTACCTGCTGCGTCTGGTCTCCACTCCGGACATCAGGTGTTTCGGACGCAGCGTTCTGAACACCGTGGACCTGATCGCCATCCTGCCTCACTACCTGCAGATGGTCCTGGAGTGCTTCGAGGACGAGGACTTCCACCTGCACTCTGGGGACATCGAGACGGTGGCTCGTGTTGGAAAGGTGAGAGCAGGACACACCGAGTCCTCTAGAGGCGGGGAACCTCTGACCCATATGAGGCCCTCAGAGCCCCCTCACCTGGTCTGTTCCAGATCTGGTCTCAGGGTTTAGTTTTTGACTTTCTCTGTACAGGTGGGTCAGGTTCTGAGGATCATGCGTCTGATGAGGATCTTCAGGATCCTGAAGCTGGCTCGTCACTCGACGGGACTGCGAGCGTTTGGATTCACTCTGAGACAGTGCTACCAGCAGGTCAGACCTGAGAGGAAACACTCGACTCTCACCTCGTCACCTTTACCGGACTAGAGACGTGTTTTCTGTTTTGATGCTTCTACAACAGGATGCTCAGGGTGGCCGCTCGTTTCAGCAGCTGCTTTGTGACCAAAGATTTCAGTTTGGGAACTTTTCTCCTTGTTTCTTTGGATCCGGTCTTCAGGTCTTCATTTGTCCAGAATACGTCTCAAGGTGTCCAACAGAACCGAGTCGTCCCCAGAACAGTTCTGGTTTTTAATTTCTCCAACTTTCTGTCATGAGACGAGTTCTGGACCGGACTGCTGCAGCCTCCTCCGGAACGTGGGTCAGGATGTGGTTCCTGGATCACATGTGGTCCAGAACCCTGATCCAAACCAGTTCTATCAGAACCCTGATCCAAACCAGTTCCATCAGAACCCTGATCTAAACCAGTTCTATTAGAACCCTGATCTAAACCAGTTCCATCAGAACCCTGATCTAAACCAGTTCCATCAGAACCCTGATCTAAACCAGTTCCATCAGAACCCTGATCCAAACCAGTTCCATCAGAACCCTGATCCAAACCAGTTCTATCAGAACCCTGATCCAAACCAGTTCCATCAGAACCCTGATCCAAACCAGTTCCATCAGAACCCTGATCTAAACCAGTTCCATCAGAACCCTGATCCAAACCAGTTCTATCATAACCCTGATCCAAACCAGTTCCATCAGAACCCTGATCCAAACCAGTTCCATCAGAACCCTGATCCAAACCAGTTCTATCAGAACCCTGATCTAAACCAGTTCCATAAGAACCCTGATCCAAACCAGTTCTATAAGAACCCTGATCCAAACCAGTTCCATCAGAACCCTGATCCAAACCAGTTCCATCAGAACCCTGATCCAAACCAGTTCCATCAGAACCCTGATCCAAACCAGTTCTATCAGAACCCTGATCCAAACCAGTTCCATCAGAACCCTGATCCAAACCAGTTCCATCAGAACCCTGATCCAAACCAGTTCTATCAGAACCCTGATCCAAACCAGTTCCATCAGAACCCTGATCCAAACCAGTTCCATCAGAACCCTGATCTAAACCAGTTCTATCAGAACCCTGATCCAAACCAGTTCTATCAGAACTCTGATCCAAACCAGTTCTATCAGAACCCTGATCCAAACCAGTTCCATCAGAACCCTGATCCAAAG
>SSNR01000257.1:573046-614509 GCA_006937965.1 Callopanchax toddi | reverse complement strand
AAACCAGTTCCATCAGAACCCTGATCCAAACCAGTTCCATCAGAACCCTGATCCAAACCAGTTCCATAAGAACCCTGATCCAAACCAGTTCCATCAGAACCCTGATCCAAACCAGTTCCATCAGAACCCTGATCCAAACCAGTTCCATCAGAACCCTGATCCAAACCAGTTCCATCAGAACCCTGATCCAAACCAGTTCCATCAGAACCCTGATCTAAACCAGTTTCATCAGAACCCTGATCCAAACCAGTTCTATAAGAACCCTGATCCAAACCAGTTCCATCAGAACCCTGATCCAAACCAGTTCTATCATAACCCTGATCCAAACCAGTTCCATCACAGAACCCTGATCCAAACCAGTTCCATCACAGAACCAGTCTTTTGGACCTCTTTGGTTCTGGAGCACCCTGAGTCCACTTCTTCCAACAAGTCCCTGTTCTCCTGCTCCCTCTGGCCTGTGGTTCTGGTTCTGGTTCTGGTCTGACCCAGATGGAGTCCAGAGGTCTCAGCTCTTCCTGAGGAGCGTGTTTTGTTGGTTCCTCCCGTTCTGGTCTAGAGACGTTCTCCTGTGACCTGATGAACTTCATCAGACCTTTAACTCTGTGCAGGTCGGCTGTCTGCTGCTCTTCATCGGTATGGGGATCTTCATGTTCTCCGCCATGGTCTACAGCGTGGAGCACGACGTCCACAACACCAACTTCACCTCCATGCCTCACGCGTGGTGGTGGGCCGCCGTGAGTTCAAACACAACTCGACCAGTACAGCTACTGGTAACGAGATGAGACCCCTGAGGTCCAGATCAACTCAACCGTAGAGACTAAAGGAAGAGTTAGAAGATAAAAGCCACTTGTGAATGTCCAGCAGAAACACAGTGTTTAAATTAGAATGAAAGGAATAAAGATGGAGGTAGAAAGTCTTTTTAAAGTTGACTTCCTCCCAGTTCATCTCCAACTCCTCCCTAAGTCCTCTCAGTTCCACTTCCTGACTCATGGAGATCGTTCCAGGTACCTGGAGGACTGTGACTATTTTATAAGAATTTCTCCCTCAGATTTTTAAAACTAGTTCTAAATTCCAGCATCATAAAGGCGAGACGGGAGGAGGTCGAGAACCCTCTGAAGCCGTTAGTTACCAGTCACTGGGTTAGTGGTGACTAGTTGCAGATTATTAGTTTAAAATACAAAAATATAAAGTTTTGTGATGAAAACTGAGACCTGTGTGTTTGATCTAGGGATGTACCGATACCACTTTTTTCAAAAGCGATCCGATACTTAAATCTGAGTACTCGCCGATACCGATACTTAAATCTGAGTACTCACCGATACCGATACTTAAATCTGAGTACTCACCGATACCGATACTTAAATCTGAGTACTCGCCGATACCGAAACTTAAATCTGAGTACTCGCCAATACCGATACTTAAATCTGAGTACTCACCGATACCGATACTTAAATCTGAGTACTCGCCGATACCGAAACTTAAATCTGAGTAATCGCCGATACCGAAACTTAAATCTGAGTACTCGCCGATACCGAAACTTAAATCTGAGTACTCGCCGATACCGATACTTAAATCTGAGTACTCGCCGATACCGATACTTAAATCTGAGTACTCGCCGATACCGATACTTAAATCTGAGTACTCGCCGATACCGATACTTAAATCTGAGTACTCACCGATACTTAAATCTGAGTACTCGCCAATACGATACTTATATCTGAGTACTCGCCGATACGATACTTATATCTGAGTACTCGCCGATACTTAAATCTGAGTACTCGCCGATACGATACTTATATCTGAGTACTCGCCGATACTTAAATCTGAGTACTCGCCGATACGATACTTATATCTGAGTACTCGCCGATACTTAAATCTGAGTACTCGCCGATACGATACTTAAATCTGAGTACTCGCCGATACTTAAATCTGAGTACTCGCCGATACGATACTTAAATCTGAGTACTCGCCGATACGATACTTAAATCTGAGTACTCGCCGATACGATACTTATATCTGAGTACTCGCCGATACTTAAATCTGAGTACTCGCCGATACTTAAATCTGAGTACTCGCCGATACTTAAATCTGAGTACTCGCCGATACGATACTTATATCTGAGTACTCGCCGATACTTAAATCTGAGTACTCGCCGATACGATACTTAAATCTGAGTACTTGCCGATACGATACTTAAATCTGAGTACTCGCCGATACGATACTTAAATCTGAGTACTCCCTGATACCGAGTAACGATACTTCTACCACACAAAAAAAATGCAACAAATTGGAATACAGGTTTTCTTTTTTCTTCTCTGCTTTTTTACAACAAATAACTGAGTTAGATTAAAAATAAAATATATTAATAAAAATGATCACAAAACTAAAATATAAGGTGAAAAATAACCATTTTCTGTGATTTCACAGTGAAATTATTGCAGTTTTCCACATTTTAACCCAATAAAATGAACTATTTGGCACCATCTCCAGCTCTCAACCCACACTGTTCCTCTTTAGCTCAATAGCTCCCCCTAGTGTTCAAGATAGGAAACTACAACAGAAATCACAAGTCCCAGACAGTGAAGCCACTGGTATCGGTTCCTGGTATCGGGTAACTTTAACCGATGCCGATACCAGTATCGGGCTGATACCGATACCAGTATCGGTGCATCCCTAGTTTGATCCGTTGGTTTTTGTGTGTTGTGGTTTCAGGTGAGCATCTCCACGGTGGGTTACGGAGACATGTTCCCAGAAACCAACCTGGGTCGGGTCTTCGCCTTCGCCTGCATCTCCTTCGGCATCATCCTGAACGGGATGCCCATCTCCATCCTCTACAACAAGTTCTCGGACTACTACACCAAGCTCAAGGCCCACGAGTACGCCATGGTGTCCAAGGCCCGCGGGAAGGTGCGCTTCATCAAGAGGGCGGCCAGGAAGTTCGCGGAGTACTGCGACGACGCCGGGGATCCCAAACCTGAGGAGGGAGGTCGGTTTGTGGAAGTCTTCTCAGGAAGGTCAAAGTCTGAGCTGCCTGGGGGCTGAGGTCACTGAAAACCTCGGATACTTTAAGACTCTGGTTTACTCTGGTTCAGCTGGACGACAGAACTCAAACAGCCGACTCAGCAGTTTGTCTGCTGGAGGGTTTTTAGTCTGAGACGTTTTTATGGACAAAACTTAAAGTGGACACATTTTATGACGGAGCGCTGGACTCCTGAAGTCCTGCCTCCCTGTGGCTCCTCTGAAACCAGCAGTTGTATTTTAAACTTTCGAGCTAAATAACTAATGTTTAGTGTTTGATATCAAACAGGCTGAATCTAAATGCTTGTTTCTTAGCTGGAGAAAATAAATCAGAGTTCCTGTTCGCCGGTCTCCGTGTGTTTTGGTGACTGAGGATTAGGATGTGTCCCTCATGGTGTCCTATGAGGGGACTTTGGGACCCCAGACTGACGGCCTTTTGATCCTTTTTGTTTGTTTTCATCGTCTGTAATAAGAGACATGTTTCCACTCGGCGTTCGACTCCAGAGCTCCTCGTCTCTGGTTCTGTTCATCTAACCAGGTCCTCCAGGCTCTGGAGGGGAGTGTAAAGCAGCCGGGATGAAGATCAGCACCTGAGGCTAGGGTCCTCTACCAGAGGTGGGTGGATTGCCAACTCTGGAGCGTGTCCGGGGTCGACCCGGGGGTTCCTGAATCATCCTGACTGGATGATCCACCTATAAAATTCACATTTATTTGAACCCTCAGGCTTCATTCTAATTTACTATACACTTGAGTTGTTAGTGGACAAAAACGTCCGTTCATAAAAGTGGCTATAAAAAATATTATTATTTCATAGATCTGTTAAACAACTTCAGCCCTGCTCAAACATATAAAAATTTCAATCATTGTGAGGATTTTAACTCTTGAAATGCCAGTTTGAATACTCAAAGTCATCGATGTAATTCTTGACATGTCCAAGGCTGATTTAGAAAAATATATTTCAGTCACCCAGAATATGTTTTATGTAAAATATCTCCTCTTTTGTCTGCTTTTTTCATGAAAAAATGAGCAGCACACAATCAAACTAGCATATAAAGGGTTAAAATTGAGATAATTATTCAATATTTGATTGTTTTGATCAGAACTGAAGTTGTTCACAAGATTTAAGCCCAAAAAGCAGAAAAAAATATGAATCTAGACCATTTTAAAGCAGTTTTAGAAGTGGACATTTTTGTCCATAAGAGGGTAGTAAGTTTTAAATCTGTCGTTATGCAAAAACTATAAATGCAAAAAATTCAAAATTTTTGACATTTCATGCCATAACCATGACTGATTTGTAATAAATGCCCCGTGCACAAAAAAATCATTTTTTTAGAAAATAACTCACGTTTTGTGTTTTTTTTTTCCTCATAAATTACATCAATGACTTTGAGTATTCAAACTGGCATTTCAAGAGTTAAAATCCTCAAAATGACTGAAATGTTTATTTGTTTGAGCAGGGCTGAAGTTGTTTAACAGATCTATGGAAAAAAAAGCAAAACAAAATGGATGTGTACATTTTTGTCCACTAAAGACTCAAGAGTATGGTGTTTTTTCCCCCCATAGTGTTCCCTTGATCTATTTTCAAAATTCCAAATTGAATTTCAAAATTTGCACCATTTGCACAAACGGTGTTAAAATGGCGAACATGGAAAACCTGCCCAAACGGACAACAATGTCCTCAGTGACGCCTGGGGGTTAATAAAAAAAAACTAAAAACAAAAAGCAAGTCCTTCAAGTTAATTCAACTGGAAATACTTTACACTTCTGTAGATAAAATGTTTGTTTTGATATAAATTGTTCAGATTTTTTTAAATTACAGAACCGTTTATATAAAACATCACTTGGTTGCACTTTGGAATTGAGAAAATTTGTTTTAATAACAATAATCTTTATTTTCTAGCTGATACAATAAATCACAAAATCTTACAGCAACAAAAAGGTCTGAATAGAAAACAGAACAGTCTCAACATACTTGTTTAACCTGTACATGCTGTTCCACCATCAGACCACCAGGGGGCGCTTTAATAACCAGAACCCTGCAGAGTAAACGGACATCTCCTCTGAGCTGGTCTTCGGTCGCAGCCTGATGGGCGGGGCTTGGTTTCCTGCTGCGAACGAAGCGACGCTCGTAGCTCCAACAGTTCAAACAGAAAGTCTCTATTTGTTCTCCTCTGAGCTGGTCTTCGGTCGCAGCCTGATGGGCGGGGCTTGGTTTCCTGCTGCGAACGAAGCGACGCTCGTAGCTCCAACAGTTCAAACAGAAAGTCTCTATTTGTTCAGATTCTCCAGCAGAGCTTCGACTCCTTTGTTGTCTTTGATGCTGCTGAGCAGCATCCTGATGGACCGGAGCGCCTCCTTCACCTCCGCTGACACCGAGTCATCACAGCTGTTCAGGAGGCTGCAGGAGACAGGAGGAGGACTTTAGAGCATCTACGTCCCAGCTGATTTGATTCCTGTCTAAAGAGTTTTCTTCCCCCCGTCGCCCCCCTGCTCTGAACGGAGGATGGAGATGACCTGATGTGACCTGGAGCTTTAGAGATGAAACGAACTGATGATGTTTAAGGAGAGGGAGGGGCCGTCCACCACCACAATGTGGTCTAAAGGAACTCTGGCAGGTCAAACAGACCCCGTCACAGGAAGTGATTTAGAAACCCTCCAGTCCTACAGCACTGGGTGGAAGAAGACTGGAGGATGATTTCATGTAAATGTGAAGGGAAAAAAATGTTGCTATGATTTAGTTTAAAGCATTTCTGAGTGTGACATCATCACACTCAAACATCGTGTGGGGAAAATGTCTAAAACCCACTAGATCAGGTGAAGTCAGGCTCTGTTTTTACTCCAAAGGGGTAAAAAATGTCACTAAAATCTTATTTTTATATAAAACGCTTTTTTCATTGAATCAAATCTGATAAACAAGCTGATACTGATCCACCGGATCGGACTGGTCCTGATGAGTTTTGATCCATTTCATGTTTTCTCATCTCTGCTGGAGGAGAAACAGAAGAATGATTTGTCTACAACCTCATGAACCGTCAGGTCTGGGATCAGCTGATTATAAATTACACAGAAACGGGAACTAGACGAGTCCCTTTGATTGGTGTTGTCAGGAACCACCGACCTGCAGAGCACCATGGCTCCTCGGTTCACCTTCACCCAGCTCTTCATCCTCTCTGTTCCCACCGTGTCCAGCAGAATCCGGCTGAACCGCTCTGTGGACCAGAGACGAGACGTCAACGAGGACCAGAGACACGTTTGACGGGGAGCTTTTTAAAGTTCCTACCTTCCCTCCCAGCTTCCTTCAGCTTCACGTCCTGCTCGATGAGCCACTTCAGGACCAGGTGACCCGCTGGATGTTCAGCCATGTGGAGCTGCAGCAGAAACAAACAGGAGGGTCCTAAAGGTCTCCTGATGACCCACATCCATCCTAGACCTCTGTAAAAGTCCTGTTTCCCTTCCAAGTAGCCTGACCTGAACCCCTCATGGAGCAGGGGCCACATGTCATCACGTGTGTCTGATTTCAGCCTCAACATGAAGCCTCTCCAAAAACGGTTTTAAAAATTAAGTACGAAAGATGGTAAAAAGTATAAAAAAGGTTACAGTACTCCAAGTTATCGTTTTAAGTAATATAAATGAATACATGACAGCCCTTCAAATGGTAAAAGTTTATCAAATTAATTACTTAAAATAACTTTAAACCTAAAAATAGTTTAGAAAAAGTTTTTAAAGTCGAGTACAAATGTTTAAAGATAAAATAACTTTACATTTTCTTTAAAAATTTTAATAGAAAAAGTAACAGTAACTTTTAAAAAGTAAAAAAACAACAAGAAATATTAAAAGTTAAAAAATATTTTTAAATGGTAAGAAGCAAGTTTTTTTAAGTTTAAGTACACATGGTTTTTATATAATAAAAATATTAATTTTGTTTCAAATGTAAAATTATCAAATTAATTATTTAAACATAATTTTAAACAAACATTTTTAAAGTAACAAGATTTTAAAAAGTTAAAAAAAAACATTAAAAGCTAAAAAATATTTTAAAAACGTAAGAAACAAGTTTTTTAAAGTTAAAGTACACGTTTTTTTAATAAAATATAAATTTTGTTTAAAAAGTAAAATTATCAAATGAATTATTTAAAATAATTTTACACAAACATTTTTAAAGTAACAAGATTTTAAAAAGTTAAATTACAAACAAAAACATATGAAAATAACAGCTAAATGTCCTTCGATCATCCTCAGTAACTGAATGGTTAAACGTCCACACGTTTCGCTCGGCGCCCTCTAAAGGCTGAGACTGGAACTAAATCTGTCTGCTTGGAAGGAAAACAGAAAACCTCGTTTTAAACTCACCCGCCCGTTGACGCCTCCTGGCACCAACGCCTCATCGGCCAGCAGAGCCACAGCTGTCATGGCGGGTCTCAGGTCCCCGCAGGCCCCTGCTAGGATTTCTCTGATTGTGACGCTGGACGCCTTGTCCATCGCCATGGCAGCAGCGTTGTCCTGGAGATACTCCAGCAGGGAGGGGGACACGGCCTCCAGCAGCTCCTTCCTCCGCGTCACCGGATCCTTTTTACTGAAGAGAAACAACAAAACTTTCATCTTTATTGGATTGTGTTTCTGTCAGGTCAGGAACACTGAATGTGGCCCTCAGAGGACTTTATGAAAAGGACGGGTCCAGGTCCCCCACCCCTGACTGGTTCCTAGGAGGACAGGTCCAGATCCAGCCTCGTTACCTGTTGGCGTTCCCGTCTCCTTGCTCCAACACCTTGAGGATCTCCGGCAGCATGTGAGCTGGATCTCTGGGACTCAGCAGGTAGACCAGAACCTTTTTACCGTATTTATTAGAGATGACTTCCTTCAGAGAGGACAGGATCTCCTGAACAGGACAGAGACGGTTTAGACTGGGTCTGTGTTTGACCCTGGTTTACATCCTAAAGCCACCTACTGAGAGAACAGCCTGTCTGACCAGCTTGGTGTCGTCCACGCAGTCGAACATCGCCAGAAGAACCAGGTGACCGAACTCCCCCTGAGAGCCAGAAGCAGCCGGTCAGTCCAGAAACAGGAAGCTGGTTAACGTTACATCACGTCGACTCACCGTGGCGAACTTCACCATGTAGGTCTTCATCGTCTTGATGATGATTTTTCTGTCCTGAAACAAAAACACCAATCAGCTGATTTTAAATCCTAAATGAAATCGATGATGACCAGAGAGTTCAATCAGCAGCTGTCAGGGGTCAGGGGTCAATCTGAGGAGCCTGAACTCATCCTGAGAACATTCAGAAAGACATCAAACGGTGGAGGACCAGCTCCTGCTCTGGAGAATCGTTCAGTTCCAGTTGGACCAGAACTGTAAACTGGTTCCCACCTTAGCCGTTCCGTGCCACAGGCAGTGCATCGCCACTCGAGCTCCATCGTGTGTGTGAGCCATGTAGACCACCGCCTCCCTGATGGACTCGATCATCTCCTGCTCGGGTCAGAGCGCGCACACACACACACACACACACACACACACACACACACACACACACACACACACCAGAGGAGAACTGGTCAGTGGTCTAACCCAGCAGGTCATCAGCTGACCCAGAGAGAAGCAGCTCACCGATCTCGGCTTGTTGGGAGCAAACAGGAAGAAATCCAGGAAGACTTTGTGGACCACGGAATGTTTGATCACCTGCTCCCTAGAACAGAACCAGAACCACGTTAGACCAGAACCACGTCAGACCAGAACCACGTTAGACCAGAACCACGTTAGACCAGAACCATGTTAGACCAGAACCACGTCAGACCAGAACCACGTCAGACCAGAACCACGTCAGACCAGAACCACGTCAGACCAGAACCACGTCAGACCAGAACCACGTTAGACCAGAACCACGTTAGACCAGAACCACGTCAGACCACGTGAGGCCAAGCTGGAACTGTTTCATGTCAGTCAGCTGTAACATTTAGAGCCTCAGGTCTGATACTATGGTTGTGTACTCCTAAAAGTACTCTGATACCACTTTCTGTTGAGCAGCAGGAGACAACTCGTCCCTCTGGAGATGAAGTTCTAATCAGCTGAGGTCGATGATCCAGGGAAGCTGCAGTATGGAAAGCTGTTGCATCATATAATCCAACGGTCTGTAACGTGTTGAGGTTGTGTCGTGTTTTCCCCACCAGGACTCGGCTAGCTGAGAGGTTTGCTCCACATCAGGAGACGTTCTTCAGTCCGTTTAGTTTTTAAATCAAGTCCAGGTCAGATTAACTGAACAGACTTTATGATGTAATGGTTCCTAACTCAGACATAGTGAAATGTTTCTGGTCTCAGGTTGACCTCTGACCTTTAGGACTCTGACCCCGTCTCGTTAACCTGATTCTGTCTGAAACAAAAAACTAACACTTGGATTCTTCGTTGTACCGAACCACGACTCAGGTCAAAGGCTTTTGTTAGTATTGACAAGTACTCAGCTGTGAGTACTAGTACTCTGTTTGGAAATATGTGGTATGGATGCACCTCTAGTAAAATTATGATCATCCACTAAAAATCAGACCATCCTGGTTCTGACTCGTCTCCTCCTGGACCCTGTGGACTTCAGAGGGTCTGGACCCATCCTCAGCAGATTCCTTTAGAACCTGAAGTTCTGAAGTAGACCCTCCATGGATCGGACCCGTTGGTCCAGAACATCCCAGAAGTCTCAGATCTAAAGACCTCCTTCCATCAGGTTCTGATGTGGTCTTTGTAGGAGCTCTGGGTGGAGACCCCGGGTCAGCTCAGACCCAAACACAGCAGGAACCATTTCAGCAGCTCTTCTTTTGGACCAGAACCACACAGACCGGTCTTCACTCCCCACCTCCACGATCCGTCTCTGGTTCTACTTCCTGGGACCTCTGCAGACCAGAAACATCTGACCCGGATCTCAAACACATCACACTACGGTTCTGGTTAAACTGCTTCCGACAACCTGAAGGTCCGAGTGTTCCCCTGCGGCCTGGCGGTTACCGTGGTAACGATGCTGCGGCTGATTCATTGTGACGATCTGTTCAGGTTTTCACGGTGACACAGAGAACAAACAAATGACGAGTTTAAAGAAACGTTTGTGTTTTCTGTTCCTACTTCTGAGCCATCGGTGTGATTATGGTTTTCATCTCATCCATGATGACGTCCACTTTGTCCGGATTCGTCTTCACGACTTTCTCGATGGTGTTTCGCTCTGCGGACTGAAAACGAGCAAAATAAAACAATTTAACCAACTCAAAATTAAACAAACTGTGTGTGATATTTTTACATAAATGACACCTAAATGATTAGACACAACGTGCGTGTCGACCTTGCAGATGGTGTAGGTGTTCCCGTACAGCTCGTCGGCGATCATCAGCCTCTGAGCTAGCATAGCCTTATCGTTGTAGGCGTACTCGATGATGGAGGAGGCTGCCGAGTGGCGGAGCATCTGGCCAACGTGACCTTTAAACGAGCTGATGATCGACGCCACCAGCTCCTTCGACCTGCGGAGGAAAAGAGAAAACCACAGCGTGAAGCTTCAGGTGAGTTTCAGCCATCGGGACCCGGTTCATCCTGACCCGACTCACCCGTACATCAGCAGCTTCTTCACCACGTGTCTGCCGTACTGGGACTTGGCCAGAGCGAGGACTCTGTCTGTAGGAGGAAAGACGAGTCTCAGGTTTACAGCAGGGGTGGGGTCCTGCTGTAGGGTGTGTGTGATCCGTTTCTCTTTTTCATTTAGCAGTCGCCATGACTGACGCCCGTCCGTCTCCTAGCTGGTTTACGCTCTGACCCTTGACCTCTCGTGTTGCGTTTACTGACTTTAATCATGTCCCAGATATGAATTACTGTTCATTTCATCCTAACCACTAATTGGTTGTTGATGTTTTCCCTTCAGAGTTTTTAAATATTGTATTTATTTGTTTGAAGCTGCACGGCCGGCGGGTGTGATAAGCGTTCCCAGGGCCGTATGCAGCCTGGAGGCCGGAGGCCCCCCGCTCAATTTGATCTCACCTTCGAGCTCCTTGAACACCTCCATCCTCTGCTGGTCGCTGCCGAACTGGATGAAACACTGAAGAACCCGAACAGAATCGTGAGCGAACGCCATCTGGAGGAAAAGGAAAAGATTTCATATCAAAAGAGAAACCTCCTGTGTACGCTCAAAGCCCACAGAGAACACAGTGTTGGTTGTTCCATAATGACAGTGAACGCAGCATCGGGCCGCCCCCTCCTGAGGAGTATTCATTGATTCGGCCGTGCTCTGTGTGAATATTATCTCTGAAAACGGTGGATCAGAAATGAAGCAGGAATCAGAAGCTTTAACTGATTATTGAATCCGGATTCAGGAGGACCAGTAAGGTCTTCAGCCGGGTCATGTGACCCTGCAGAGCTGCTGGGGAGTGGTGGGAGTTTGGTTCTCCAGTCCATGTGGGTGTTGTGGATCTGGAGACCTGGATCATAACAGAATGTGATCCTGATCCAAGCGGTTATAATGATCTTCAGTCGGGTGGCTGGACTCAGAGCTCCATCAGCAGGGAGGAGCTACAAGTAGACCTGCTGCTCCTCCCACCTGACTAGGAGTCCTACTAGTCACCTTCCTCTGGAAACATTCCAGAGATTCTCTGGTCTAGTGGGAACACCTTGGGAGAGAGGGAGGTCTGGATTTCCCTCCTGGATCTGCTGCCTCCAAGACCTGGTCTTTGATGAGTGGAAGGAAAACGAGACAGAAGTCTCTAAATAAACAGGTGGACCAAAGACCGACGGCGAGTTCAAACCTCCTCCTTCATAACTTCAAACCAACCACAACTCACCTGTTTGACTTTCCCACGGATCAGACCATGAAGCTCCTTCATCAGTTCGGTCTTCGTCTCGACGCTGCATTTCTTCCTGTTGACACAAACATCATCAACCAGCAGCAGGAGAAACTAAACGTCTCCCTCAGAAACCTCCAGTAAAATGAGACGTCCAAACGTCCTCCCACTACATCATAGAGGGGGTAAAACCAGACCGGATCTAAGGTTTAAAACGGACCGGGTCTGAGGTTTAAACCGGACCGGATCTGAGGTTTAAAACGGACCGGGTCTGAGGTTTAAAACGGACCGGATGAAGGGGTTTGAACTGGACCGGATCTGAGGTTTAAGCCGGACCGGACCTGAGGTTTAAGCCGGACCGGATCTGAGGTTTAAGCCGGACCGAATCTGAGGACTAAGCCGGACCGGATCTGAGGACTAAGCCGGACCGGATCTGAGGACTAAGCCGGACCGGATCTGAGGACTAAGCCGGACCGGATCTGAGGACTAAGCCGGACCGGGTCTGAGGTTTAACCCGGAGCGGATCTGAGGTTTAAGCCGGAGCGGATCTGAGGTTTAAGCCGGACCGGATCTGAGGATTAAGCCGGACTGGATCTGAGGTTTAAACTGGACCGGATGAAGGGGTTTGAACCTGAATGTAATTAGGACGTGAGCTATCCGAGTGAAGGGACACCGTCCTGTCGTCCCTGTAATGTTTATTCTTTTGTTTTAATGAATTTTTTGTCCTCACAGGGACAGAGGACAGATGTCCGTACCTCCTGAGATCTCCCCACAACCTTTTGGACGCTTGGATGATGTCAAACATGTCCTTCCTCTCCGCCAGCTGTCTGCGTGCCTTCAGATCTTTCTTCTGTCTGTTCTTCTTCACCTCTTCCTTTGTCGGCTTCTTCCTGGCGTTGAACTCGCCTTTCTTCATCCTCTTCGCCTCTGGACCTGATCACAGACACAAACATGACAGGATGCAACTCCGACATTGTCTAACTCCTGACAGGAGCGACTGAATGAGTCAGACCTTTAACCCAACGACACACGAACAGCAACAAGAACAAATAAAGCTCCTCAAACTGTCGTGTCCTCACCTTTGTCATCCTCTGACAGTTTCCTCTTCTCCTGCAGCCCTCTGCCAGCTTTAGAGAAACCCGGCTTGAGTCCTTTCCTTCCTCCATCTTGTGCGTTCACCGGTCTGCTCTTCTTTGCATTTTTAAATGATTTGAATGACTTTTTTCCACCTGGTTTTCCTCCAAGTTTGGTCCCTAGAGAATCTGGAAGGATCGTGACACGCCGGAGTTGAAGTTGATTTGTGGGAGTCCGTGTACGATGCTGAGCGACGCGACTTACCTTTTCCTTTCTGAGTGAACTTTTCCCTTCCTTTAGAGGAGAAGGACTTTTTGGGTTTGCCTTCCATTATGATTCAGAGATGCTGAAACAAAAACAACAGCAGAAAAAACAAACCAAAATCAGATGGATGGATATGTATACTGTATAAGAAGGTTGATTTTTGGTTGTTTTGCTTAAGAACAATGTAGATGTATGGATATTATTTCAAAACGTTGAATGGATAATTGTTTAAAAGGGGTCTGACTCAAAACCAATCAAAAAGGAAAACCAAATTTTATCAAATCTAAACTTACTATATATATATATATATATATGACAGGTTTTTTGTAAAAGAACCAAAAATTTTTAAACTTGACAAATTATAATTTGAATCCTTTATAGCAAAAAAAATTCATAATGGATCGAAGAAGTGAAATATGTATTTAGATCTTGTATGTACAGCTCATGTATGTGTAAATCATCTTCAGAGTATTATAGTGGATCATCTCGTTAGCTCGCCTTAAAAGTGCTGGAATGTGATTTTGGTGAAGTTTGTGTAAAAACCCTTCACATAGTTTAGAATCCTAAAACTTTTACATCTCTTCTAGTAAATAAGGATGGCTTTAAATGAGCTTTAACCTGTTCTTTTTACTGTTTACATTAAAAGTCACAGATATCAGATGTTTCCTCATATGTTTCATTTTATCCCCTTTTGCATTTCATACCTAAAACCCATTCCCACTTCCCGAAATGAACAAATAAATGTGGAACTTCAATAAAAAGATACACAAAACCTTAATAACTTTAGCTCCTTATATTTATGATAAAATAAAAGCAAATTAAGTGTTAAAATACCGGATTTTAAATGATTTTGTGCATATTTTCACATCTCGACATTAATTGGTTTTCTTACATCGAACATTCTTGCTTAGATCATAAATCACAAGACAATGTATTTAGTGAACTTCATAAATAAGGTTAATCTAGTTAATTCCGACGTTTGAAAGAAGAATTAATATGTAAACATTAACAGAGAAAAAAACCCGTCATTCCTGTAATCTGATCGGTTTGATTTTTCACCTCCTATCCAGAAAATGTTCCTACTTTTAGGATGTTTTTACTGTTGTGCTGTAATTTAACAAGGTGTTGAACATTTTTGATAAAAAGTAACTTACATTTCCAGACGAACAACGCGCTGTCCCATGTGTTTCACTACTCCCACAGTTTACGGCACAAAGCCGTATGTCAACTTTGATTGTCGCAAACATGTATTCTGTCGTGTGTACTTTGAAAACGTTCCTCTAAATAAAATGTATACCGGTACTTAAAAAAAAAAAATTTGCTGTTTCAATTAGAATGTAAAGTAGGCATATTTTTCACGAATACTCTTAAAGGAACGGACTTTGTTGCAGCAATTACGAGAAGTAACTGGAATATCAAATAAATAAAAATAAATGTAAACGTTTTTAAAGCTAAATTCGCTCTGTTTTCTTCTTTAAACTTTATTTTCACGAGTTTTCACATGGTTCACGCCCGTTTTGTCTGAATCTAAGAAACGATAGCGGTCAAGAAAACAAAAACTACATTACCCACAATGCTTTGCAAGAACCTCTGGTTCACGGAGCTCGTGTTACTTCGTTGCTTGGCAACATGCTAATGGTCAGGTTACTGAGCCAGTTAAACGCGAGTTAACTTTATCGAGAGAAACGAAGCTGGTAAGTTTTTGCTCAGTTTGGTGGTTTTTAAATATAATTTACCTCGCCGTTAGAGGCTGGGACAAATGAAATGACGCGTTTTGTGTCTTTATAGATAAAAGAATGAATGATAAAATGTCGGCCGTCGGTGAAATAACGGAGAAAACGACTTCCCAAGAGAAAAGCAATAAAGGTAATGTGGACCGTACTCTCCAAGTCACAAACAAATGCTTTTTAAGTCAGATTTTAAACAGATACAAAAACTGGTGGTTTGCTAACGCGGTGAAGTTGAAGAGTTAGGTTAGACCTTTCATATAAATGAAAATCCGTCGTTGACCGTGGTAAACCATGGTCAACGACGGATTTTCATACCGGGCGATGCCACTGAGACAGCGGGAAGTCCGACACGGTGTGAGTGCAGTACGGAACCTACAATATCCATTCCATCGAAACACTGACAAAAATTATTTCAATAGCTTCCAGGTCACGTGACCAAGTCTGAACTGGACTAATGAGATGCAGCAGTTTTTTTTACATATTTCGTAGAATTTCCAATTTTTTAAAATATTTTTAAAATTACTCCTCCGTGAACCGTCACCTTATCGTGGTGGAGGAGTTTGAGTGCCCTAATGATCCTAGGAGCCATGTTGTCTGGGGCACTTGTGCCCCTGGTAGGGTCACCCATGGCAAATTGGTCCTAGGTGAGGGTGAGACAAAGTGCGGTTCAAAAGACTCTTCATGCAAGTACAATCATCGAGCCAATGTACCCGGCCCGGAGGGTTACCGGGGTCCCACCCTGGAGCCAGGCCTGGGGTTGGGGCCTGTGAGCGAGCGCCTGGTGGCCGGGCTTTCGCCCATGGGGCCCGGCCGGGCCCAGCCCGAACTGGATACATGGGCTCATCCACCTGTGGGCCCACCACCTGCAGGAGGAACATGAAGGGTCTGGTGCAATGTGGATCGGATGGCAGACCAAGGCGGGAGCTTTGGCGGTCCGATCCCCGGACACAAAAACTGGCTATCGGGACATGGAACGTCACCTCTCTGGCGGGGAAGGAGCTGGAGCTTGTGGAAGAGGCTGAGCGATACCGGCTAGATATAGTCGGGCTCACCTCGACACATAGCGTTGGCTCTGGAACCCGAGTCCTTGAGAGGGGTTGGACTCTCTTGTATGCTGGAGTTGCTCCGGGTGAGAGGCGGAGGGCTGGGGTGGGCTTTCTGTTAGCCCCAAGACTCTCTGCCTGTATGTTGGAGTTTTCTCCGGGGGACGAAAGGGCAGCTTCCCTGCGCCTTCGGGTTGGGGAACGGGTCCTGACTGTTGTTTGTGCTTATGCTCCAAATAGCAGCTCAGAGTACCCACCCTTTTTGGAGTCCCTGGGACGAGTGCTGGATAGCGCTCCTACTGGGGACTCCATAGTCCTGCTGGGGGACTTCAACGCTCACGTGGGCAATGACAGCGTGACCTGGAGGGGCGTGATTGGGAGGAACGGTCCGCCCAATCTGAACTCGAGTGGTGTTCTGTTTTTGGACTTCTGTGCAAGTCGCAGTTTGGCCATAATGAACACCATGTTCGAACATAAGGATGCCCACCGGTACACCTGGTACCAGGGCAGCCTAGGTTACAGGTCGATGATTGACTTTATAGTTGTATCATCTGACCTGAGACCGTATGTTTTGGACACTCGAGTAAAGAGAGGAGCGGAGCTGTCAACTGATCACCACCTGGTGGTGAGTTGGATCAGATGGCAGGGGAAGATGCCGCGCAGACCTGGTAGACCCAAACGTATAGTGAGGGTCTGCTGGGAACGCCTGGCAGAAGAGCCTGTCAAGATGGTCCTCAACTCCCACCTCCGGCAGAGCTTCGACCACGTCCCGAGAGCAGTGGGGGACATTGAGTCCGAATTGGCCTTGTTCCGCTCTGCGATTGTTGAGGCGGCTGTTGCTAGCTGTGGTCGCAAGGTAGCCGGTGCCAATCGTGGCGGTAACCCCCGTACCCGCTGGTGGACACCAGAGGTTAGGGGAGCTGTCAGGCTGAAGAAGGAGGCCTACAAGGCATGGCTAGTCTGTGGGTCTCCAGAGGCAGCTGATGGGTATCGGAGGGCCAAGCGGGGTGCAGCAGTGGCAGTTTCCGAGGCAAAATCTCGAGCGTGGGAGGAGTTCGGCGAGACCATGGAGAAAGACTATCGGTCGGCTCCAAAAAGGTTCTGGCAAACCATCCGACGCCTCAGGGGAGGAAGGCGGCAACTCGCTCACACTGTTTACAGTGGGGATGGGGAGCTGCTGACATCAACTGGGGCTATAGTCGGGCGGTGGAAGGAATACTTTGATGAGCTCCTCAATCCCACCGACACGCATTCCTATGAGGAACCAGAGCTGGGAGACCTGGGGATGGACTGTCCAATCTCTGGGGCAGAAGTCGCTGAGGTAGTCAAAAAACTACGCAGTGGCGGAGCCCCGGGGGTGGATGAGATCCGACCTGGGTATCTGAAAGCTATGGATGTTGTAGGACTGTCGTGGTTGACACGTCTCTGCAACATTGCGTGGTCATCGGGGGCAGTTCCTGTTGAGTGGCAGACCGGGGTGGTGGTTCCCATTTTTAAGAAGGGGGACCAGAGGGTGTGTTCCAACTATAGGGGGATCACACTCCTCAGCCTCCCTGGGAAGGTCTACTCCAGGGTACTGGAGAGGAGGGTCCGGTCGATGGTTGAACCTCAGATAGAAGAGGAGCAATGTGGTTTTCGTCCTGGTCGTGGAACTGTGGACCAGCTCTTTACCCTCGCTAGGGTGATGGAGGGGTCATGGGAGTTTGCCCAACCAATCCACATGTGTTTTGTGGATTTGGAGAAGGCTTATGACCGTGTCCCCAGGGACACCCTGTGGGGGACACTCCAGGAGTACGGGGTGGATGGTCTTTTGTTAAGGGCCATTCAGTCCCTGTACCAGAGGAGTGTGAGTCTGGTCCGCATAGCCGGCAGTAAGTCGGACCTGTTCCCAGTGAGGGTTGGACTCCGCCAGGGCTGCCCTTTGTCACCGGTCCTGTTCATAACCTTTATGGACAGGATTTCTAGGAGCAGCCGTGGTGTGGAGGGTGTTGAGTTTGGTGACAGGAGAATCTCGTCTCTGCTTTTTGCAGATGATGTGGTCCTCCTAGCTTCATCAGGCTCTGACCTACAGCTCTTGCTGGGGAGGTTCGCAGCCAAGTGTGAAGCGGCTGGGATGAGGATCAGCACCTCCAAGTCTGAGGCCATGGTTCTCGGTCGGAAAAGGGTGGATTGCCAACTCCAGGTCGGGAGAGAGATCCTGCCTCAAGTGGAGGAGTTCAAGTATCTCGGGGTCTTGTTCACGAGTGAGGGAAGGAGGGAGCGGGAGATCGACAGGCGGATTGGGGCAGCGTCTGCAGTGATGCGGACGCTGAACCGGTCTGTTGTGGTGAAGAAGGAGCTGAGCCGGAAAGCAAGGCTCTCGATTTACCGATCGATCTACCTCCCAATCCTCACCTACGGTCATGAGCTCTGGGTAATGACCGAAAGAACGAGATCGCGGATACAAGCGGCCGAAATGAGTTTTCTCCGCAGGGTGTCCGGGCTCAGCCTTAGAGATAGGGTGAGGAGCTCGGACATTCGGGAGAGACTCGGAGTAGAACCGCTGCTCCTCCATGTCGAAAGGAGCCAGTTGAGATGGTTCGGGCATCTTGTTAGGACGCCCCCTGGACGCCTCCCCAGGGAGGTGTTTCAGGCATGTCCTGCCGGCAGGAGGCCCCCGGGTCGACCCAGGACAAGCTGGAGAAAATACATCTCTGGTTTGGCCCTGGAGCGCCTTGGGATCCTGCCGGAGGAGCTGGTAGAAGTGGCTGGGGAGAAGACCGTCTGGAGCTCCCTAATTGGGATGCTGCCCCCGCGACCCGGACCCGGATAAGCGGAAGAAGACGAGACGAGACGATTTTTAAAATTATTGATTTTTTTCAATAGCTTCCAGGACATGTTACAAGAGTCTCCAAATCAATTCTGGATGATAATAACTGGACGAAGCAGTTTGTATTTGTTTTTAATATTTTGATTGAAGTTTATGTACGTTTTTAATAGCTTCCAGTTCATGTGACAAAATTACTCCACATAAATACCTATTTATGTGCCTAAACTAATGAGACACAACAATTTTTACTGTATTTCATAGTATTTCATATTTGTTTAATTAATCTAAAAAATCCATTATTTTCCAGTAAAAGCTATTGAAAAATCCACCAATTTCAATAAAAACTTGGAAATGATATGAAATGTATTTATAAATGTCTGTGTCCACTCGCTTTGAGTGTTGTCACCGGTGTGTGTGGTCCGTACTGTAGATAACTGATAGAACGCCAGTTCAGAACAACCCAAACATCCTCTAATTGAAACTGCTTATCAATGCACTTTGGTCAAAACTGTAAATTTAAATAGTGGAATAGTGTTTTACCCCAACAAGGTGATTCTCAAAGAGCTAAATACTCATCACACTGTAAACGATGAGCTGACAGATGATCTGTCTTTCAGCTCCTAAAGGAATTTGTTCCAGTTTCCTAAAGGCTTTCAGAATCTGTTTATCTGCTGTAGAGAATTTTAGGCCTGACATGTATTCTTTTACCTCTATTTGCGCAATTTCTATCAAAAAAAGTAAATCCACAAGGTACAACACCCTAACCTGAACTAAAGGATAGCAGATATTAAGTAAAGAGGAGAAATCTCTTTAAATTAAGGAGCGTTTATGCAGTCTTTGACGGTCATATGATGTTTTTTTCCTTCCGATTTGTGTTTTCTGGTGATCTCCTGTCTTCTGACAGAATGTACAACTGAACACTCATCAATGCAGCAGCCTCCTGAGACAGAATCAACGAAGGAGCTTCCTGCAGACATGTACTACGAATATGAAGAGCTTCAGTCCAGACCGTTTGTTACACCAGGGTCTGAGATCCCAGAGAACCTCCTGAACCTCTTGTATCCTTGTCTGAGGAACAGTTTAGTGAAAACACAGAGCTGTCTATAATTACATCAACAATCAAACTGCTTTATCTCTGAAACATTCCAGCTTCTCTAAAGTTATAATCCTATTTTTTGTAGTTCTTAAGTGAAAAAATATAATTTTTTGAAACAAATGATCAGTGAATGTGATTCTGATCCTTAATTCTTTATTCAGTCACTCATTTGGTTACGACAGCAGGCGCAGAGTGAACCTGAAGCTGCTGGACGACAGAACTCTGCTCTTCATCGCAGGAAACTTCCTCATCCTGTTGGACATTCTGACCAGGGAGCAGAGATACCTGCGCTCCTGCAGCGGAGGAGGAATCGGAGCCATCGCAGTGAGAGAGTTTAGGTTTTAAATACATGTAAACAATAACAGCATAAAGAATTCTCCATCTAGCTACAAAACATAATCACAACACAAAATACAAAAAGACAGCAAAAAATACTCACACTTTATGTACATATGTTCAAAAAGAGTGGGGATGAATTATCTGTGTGTTGTCAGAGCCGGGAACCCTCAAGACATCAGCATTTATTATGTTACCTTTTGTTATTTAATATTTATATTTAATAATAGATAAATACATTTAATGTGATTTCAACATTATTTTCAGTAAAAAAATCTGCAATTGAACAAGAACCAGTTTTTAATGAAAAAGAACGCAGTTATCCAATCATAATTTTTATTTTGATGTTGCTAGGCAGAAAAAAAATATTTGAGTGTGCTTTCTGATTGGTTAGGACTGCAATAACAGGACAGAAGACATATCTGGGTCAAAGCCGTATAAAGAGAAAGTTACAACACGCTTTGAACTCGCCGACGGGCGGTCACGTGGTTCATGTAGCCTTCAGTGGATCCAGTCAGTCAGTGCGCTTTCTGACAGGACAGAATGCTAAAACCATTATTTTCTCCTCTCCCGAGCTATTTTCTGTAATTATTGACCAGCAGTTACCACAAAGCTGCTTCATATAAACCAGGCTTGTCCAAAGTGCGGCCCGGGGGCCACTTGCGGCCCTCTGAGTGATTTTCTGTGGCCCTCAACTGCATTTCCAAAATGATACAATTTAGTCCTTTTTTAAAAATGTTGTCTTTTTAAACGTAAATGTTTCAGTTCAGTCTGAAGAATTCGTTTTTCATTAACCAGGTTTAGTCTTTTAATTAAATTTCCTGGTAAATAGAACCACAAACACTCTTACTAAACAGCAGACGTGAACTTCTTTCATAACATCTGGCTAAATTCATCAGCTTTACTGAAGAAAGAGCGACCCAGATCCCGTTCTTGTTGCTGATAACACACTAGAATTTATTTTCAAGAAACTATAAAACAACTGACCAATCAAATCCAGGGAATGTGATGCTTTTCTTTTACTGAAGCAAACATATGAGACCCGTTTGTCTATTTTTGAGCAGTACAAAATCAGAAAATCACTCTAAAACCATTTTTTGCATTAAAAAAAAAAAGACATTTATTTGGCCCCCGAAGACTTTTAACCTGGAGATTTCGGCCCCCATCTTGAAAAGTTTGGACACCCCTGATATAAACATATTACTAGCCGGTTGACACGTTAATTTACTAAAACTGGCTACAAGAAAAATCATTACTGACTTATTTTGGTACGGAGCAGTCAGCTAACACTTCACAGTGTCAAAAATCTTGTAATTTTGTCAACTTACATTAGAAAAAAGCTCAGAAACAACGAGAATGAACAGCGCTCTGTGGTGGAACTATTGGTGTTTGGAACTATTGAGAGCTCCATGACCAACGTTACGGCCGCATTCCATTCTTTCTATTGAGGCCTATGGAAGTGTCCGAACTCTATCTCAATGACACTGATCTGGGCTCAGCAGAATAAGTTAATTTAGAAACTGACAGACAAATCAGCCAATCACAGTTTGGTGTAAAGTGGGTGGGACCAAAAAAAGTTGGAAAGTACTCAACACAGGCCCCAGGAAATCTCCTGAATGTATGGAACTAGGATTGAGACTTTAGTTTTGTACTTGTACCTTTTAGTTTTGTACTTGTAACTTGTGTTTTGTAGTTGTAATTTTTTGTTTTGTGCTTGAAACTCATGTTTTGTAGTTGTAATTTTTAGTTTTGTATTTGTAACCTATGTTTTGTACTTGAAACTTTCAGTTTTGTACTTGTAACTTAGTTCTATGACTTGCACACATTTAAAAAAAATATAAGTTTCAAATTACATGTTCAAATTGCAGGTTTTACACGTGTCACAAAGCTGAGTTACAAAACACAAAACATTTTTTACCATATATGGCTTGCTCAGGAGGACCAATCATGAAAGAGGGAGGCAGTGCTCACAACCAGACTTGATTACAGTCACTCTTTACCAGTAGGTGGCAGTGAAGGTCCTTCACAAGTAATGCTGTCAGACAGAAATCCGTTTATGAAAAATCGACTCCACCAGCAGCGTTCTTCAGACGACCGATCTACACTGAAGGTAAGAACTAACTTCAAGTCTTGTAAAAGTTTGAATTACCCCTCTAGCCTTCACCTTATTTAGTTATTTAGTTTTAACTCGCTAAAACAAACGTGTGTTCAGTCGGCTTGTTATGCTAATGTGAGCTAGCAGGCTAGCAGGCAGAAGTAGCATGAACTCCTCTACCCATGGACAATTAAAACTGTTAGGGTAAAACGTCACATGTTAGATGTTTCAGTGTTTGTTTTTGTGAGGTAACGATTCACTTTTCACGCTGGGTGGATTTTGTTACCTTGCCAGAGGAGACTGGTGTTTTAGCCGGCTAGCTCTGTTGAGGCCTACTGTTAAACTGAATGAAGCCTCAAATGTTTGTTCTTTTACTTCAGAGACTCAGACCCTGGAAACATCTTAAGGCTCCACCGACCAGCAGCACCCCTCGTGGTCAAATGGCACCAAAAAGTGTTCTGGTTAGTGGTGTTAGTTTAATCAAAATGTGTATAATTCATTACCAAACCTTTTGCCATTTGACCACGAGGGGTGCTGCTGGTCGGTGGAGCCTTAAGATGTTTCCAGGGTCTGAGTCTCTGAAGTAAAAGAACAAACATTTGAGGCTTCATTCAGTTTAACAGTAGGCCTCAACAGAGCTAGCCGGCTAAAACACCAGTGTCCTCTGGCAAGGTAACAAAATCCACCCAGCGTGAAAAGTGAATCATTACCTCACAAAAACAAACACTGAAACATCTAACATGTGACGTTTTACCCTAACAGTTTTAATTGTCCATGGGTAGAGGAGTTCATGCTACTTCTGCCTGCTAGCCTGCTAGCTCACATTAGCATAACAAGCCGACTGAACACACGTTTGTTTTAGCGAGTTAAAACTAAATAACTAAATAAGGTGAAGGCTAGAGGGGTAATTCAAACTTTTACAAGACTTGAAGTTAGTTCTTACCTTCAGTGTAGATCGGTGGTCTGAGGAACGCTGCTGGTGGAGTAGAGTTTTCACAAACGGATTTCTGTCTGACAGCATTACTTGTGAAGGACCTTCACTGCCACCTACTGGTAAAGAGTGACTGTAATCAAGTTTGGTTGTGAGCACTGCCTCCCTCTTTCATGATTGGTCCTCCTGAGCAAGCCATATATGGTAAAAAATGTTTTGTGTTTTGTAACTCAGCTTTGTGACACGTGTAAAACCTGCAATTTGAACATGTAATTTGAAACTTATATTTTTTTAAAATGTGTGCAAGTCACAGAACTAAGTTACAAGTACAAAACTGAAAGTTTCAAGTACAAAACATAGGTTACAAATACAAAACTAAAAATTACAACTACAAAATACAAGTTACAAGTACAAAACTAAAAGGTACAAGTACAAAACTAAAAGGTACAAGTACAAAACTAAAGTCTCAATCCTAGTTCCATATGAATGTAAAGGAGGGTTACGTGGTTTCCTGGGATGAAGAAACAGTCTGAAGTGATGTCAGTGACTCAGAGATGACGGATCACCTGATTCTGGTGGATTTTGGAGCTTAAACATGATTTACAGTCAGAAAACAGCAACGATAAGACCTGACTTCTAGTTCTGGCTGCACGAAGCAAAGTTTGCTTTTGCTCATTTTCAGCTGCTGGTGCTCTGAGTTTTACATGTAAAGTAATCAAACTGGTACTGTTGTATCTGTGGAGCCTGTGCTTTCAGATGATATGTTGTTTTTGGTTTGCATGTTGTGTGATCTCTATCATCAGGTTTTTTAGGTCTTCTTTCAGCTGCTTGTTGTTGGAATTGTGTTTTGTTTCAGTTGAAACTGTTCAGCCTTTTAGCCGAATCTCTTCAGTGGATCTGCAGCTGGTATAGATTAATAAAGGAGACGTGTTTGGATCAAATTTGTTGTTGGACGTGCGGTTTAACCCAGCACCAGGACAACAGAGGTCAAGCTAATGTTTAAAAATGTTTTCCTTACGCTCTATTCATCCATTGCTGTGAACACTGTCTGAATCTGGTCATGTTACAAAGAGCTGCTGAAGTCAGGAAGTGCAAGATCTCCATTTTTCATCTAACTGGCTGCTTTTTTCAGTGTGGATTGTTGAGTTTACGTGTTGTATCTGAATGCACCATAAAGTCTCTCTCCTGGTTTTTCTAGGCTGTCAGAAGCACAGATAATGTCCAGTTTTGTCTGTGCTGAAGGTCTGATAGTCCAGGTTCTCCACATAACTATTCCATTTCAGCTGAAAGCTTCTGTAAATCAACCCTTATGATTTCATCAGCCACACGTTTTACTGTAATATTGTACTTATGAATAACTGACTGTTTTAGCTGAATTAAGTAGAACTCACTGACAAAACGAAGGACAACCTTTTCTTTCTGTGTTTAAAGGTTCATCCCAGCAGAGAATATTTTGTCGTGGCAGAAAAAGGAAACAAACCCAACATCATAATTTATGAGTATCCTACATTACGGCCGTACCGCATCCTCAGAGGTAAATGTTTCACTGCCTTGTTCCTTTTTCAGATTGTTGTCATCATTTGATGCTCATGTCGATGTTTGAAGGCGGCGCTGAAAGCGGGTACAGCTTGGTGGACTTTAATCATGATGGGAGCCTGTTGGTCAGTGTCAGCTCCAACGCTGAAAACACGCTGACCTTGTGGAACTGGAGACAGGAGAAGCTGATTCAGAGCTGCCAGAACGTTTCACAGGAAGTCTACAGAGTCAGCTTCTCCCCGTATAACCCAGAACAACTCACATCATCTGGAGCTGGACACATCAAGTAACGTGACTGAATAAATACCCACAGAGAGCTGCTGAGATTTCAGTTTTTAGGACCAAAAATTAAGAACTTATGAGTCTCTACACCAGAGGTGGGAAATCCTGGTCCTGGAGGGCCGCAGTCCTGCATGTTTTAGAGGTGTTTCTCTGCATAAACACACCTGATCTGAATTAGTGAAAGAGGCTAGGCCCAGTGAGGAGGTCATTCAACATCTATATCAGGTGTGTTGAAGCAGAGAAACCTCTCAAACATGCTGGGTACCGGCCCCCCAGGACCAGGATTTTGTAAATGTAAAAGTATCAGTCATTTATTAGGCAGGTTTTTTATTCTTTTAGTTTAATTTAATAGGAAATGGGACCAACCCCCCCCCCCCCCCCCCCCCCCCACTGACTTTTACTAAAAAGAATTGTGAGCAACATTCGAAAACTTCACTAAATAATGAACTCAAACTAACAGTCGACTGATCAAATCCAGGGAATTCAATGTTTTAGACATTCAGTCACTTTTCTAAAAAAGACTAAAACTTTGTTCTCTTCATTAAAATGTTGAATTTATAATGTATTTTTAGTAGTAAAATAAACTAAATTCACAATCAAATAATTGTAGCTTTTTAAAATGTAATTAAAATAAATCAAACACATTTTGTGGCCCACGAGAACTTACATCTCTGAGATTTTGGCCATGCCTTGAAAAGTTTGGACACCCCTGCTGTAGACACATAACTGATAGAGCGCCTCTTCCTAATATTCCTTTAAAAGAAGTGATAACACAGACCAACATCAGCATGAAATCCACAAATCTTTACACTTTCTTCTTCTTCTTCTTCTTCTTCTTCGCCATTAGGTTCTGGAAAATGGCATTCACATTCACAGGCCTCAAACTGCAAGGACTCATGGGACAATTTGGAAAAATGGCATCCACTGACATTGAAGGTTACTTGGAACTTCCTGATGGGAAGGTTTGTACCTTGATGTTTAAAGGGTCGTCGAAGGGTAAGCCCTGAAAATGTCAAAATCAGTCCACATTAACGCACTTTTGTTTCATGGTCATGATGTTCCTGCTTCCTGCTTGATCCGAGGCCAGACGGTCGTATTCAGTCAAATCTGAGTCCGTTTAAAGTTAAATGCATCTGCTGCTAGAAACGAATGAGTTCCCAGATTTGAGTCGATCATCATTATGAACACTTTATCGGGCGAGTGACCAAATTTAATCACTGCTTTCAATTAGATTTTCAGTTTTAACCTGAAACTTTTACTAAACGAAACTAGAAACAATCTGAGGATGTTTAAAAGTTAAAAACTACTTTCTTTTTTTTAGTATTTAGTATTTATTCAGTCATGAAAAAAATTTGTGTAGATAAAAGCATCCTGCATACATGTATATACATTCATACACATACATATATACTTATACCCACACAAACATGCGTATCCATCTACATATGTAGGTTACATATACATGCACACATACATACACATGAACACTTACACATACATGACTGAACAGGTTTAGGCAGAAGCCTAACCCACTGACAAATCAAACACTATATCTCCTCCATGTAACGATAAATGAATGATAAACATATAAGTCACACTAGAACCTTTCAACGATATTTTTACTGATGAGTCTTTTTTGAAAACTAAAAGTGAAGTTGCTGTTTTAAATTCTAATTTCGCCTCATTCCAAAGTTTTACTCCCATAACAGAAATACATCTCCTTTAATACCTGAACCCTAAACTTACAGACACCTCTCAGATCATAATTACTCTCCCGCATTAAGAAAAACTTCTGTACGTTGTCAGGAAGTGACACTAACTTAGTTCTAAACATGAATTGCATAACATTATAGTAATAGAGGTCCTCTAATTTCATAGCTGTGAATTTAAAAACAATGGATCAGTGTGAGCGTAGTAAGTACTCTTATTTATAACTCGGATTGCCTTTTTTTGTAAAGTTTTTATTAATTTTAGGTTTGTTTTGTAGGTTGAGCCCCATATTTCTGCACAGTCTGACATGTACGGTTGGATAAGTGAGCAATAAATTAAAGCCTTGGAGTTTAATAAATCTTTAACTTTATAAAGTATTCCCACTGATTTAGATACTTTTCCTTTAATAAAGTTCAAATGTTCTTTCCATGATAATCAATGACAACTCCAAGGAATTTTGTTTCAAAAACTCTTTCAATTTCAATATTTGACATTTTTTATTTAAATTCCACATTATTTACTTTGATTTCCAAATATAAATTTAGTTTTTTAATAATCAGTGATAATTTATTCACATCAAACCAAGATTTTAGCAAGTCTAACTTCAGTTTTCTTTAAAAGTTATTTTAGATCCTTACCTGAACACACTAAATTTGTATCATTTGCAAACATTATAAATTTGAAATATTCTGTAGTGTTACATATATCGTTTATGAATAATATGAATAGTTTTGGACCTATTACTGAGCCTTATGGAACGCCACAGACTATTTCTCTAAATCCTGATGTTGTATTTTTAATTTTTACTCACTGTTGTCGGGCTTGTATATAACTTTCTAACCATGAATTTGCTAAACCTCGTAGTCCATAATTCTCTTCTGTGGTCGATTTTATCAAAAGCCTTTAAATCTACAAAAATACCAACAGAGAACTCTTCATCCTCACTGGCTTGTGCTCTGTCTTCATTATTGCATGGGTCGTAGTTCTGGTGTCTCTAAAACCAAACTGACTTTCATTTAATATTTTATTTTTGGAGATATATATGTCCAACTGTTTAACAAATAATTTCTCTAATATTTTTGAGAACTGCGGAAGAGTTGATACCGGTCTGTAGTTTTCCATACGATGTTCATCCCCATTTTTAAATATGGGAATGACTTTAGCTAATGTCATAGTTTTAGGAAACACACCTTTTTGTAATATTCATACATTAATATTGTCTTAATAGAAATATTATTATTTCAGATAACCCTTATTGCACCAAATGAATCAAAAATGCAAAAAACAAAAATATGTATTGTTTATGTTTTGTGGTGTGGAAGTCAAAGGGTTAAATCCACGACTAACGTGAACGGGTTTACCGTAATAAAAAGGGTCAAAGGTTTTGCTCAGTTAGATCTCCATCCTTTTCCATTTCCCACGACCTCCAGATCTCAATCAACATTTTAGCCAAACCGTCAGAAAACAGAATAGCTCCAATCCCAGCATGCAATGCAGCTCAGGAGAATGTAATAATCCTGCAGGTATTACTGAAAAAAATGAAACAACTGCTGGATAGAAACAGCTTAAAATCAACAATGTGCGGTCATTATTGTGTCAGAATATTTAAATTTGAACCAGAAGCTGTAAACTGAGTAGCAGGCGGTCTACTTCCTGTTTAGGTATCCAGATCTTTGATCATTTATAAGGTTTTTATGTCACAGAGCCTGAATCTGAACCATGAGGAGTTCAGTGGCAGGAACCGGATTCAGAGCTGAGGAATCAATCTGAGTTCAGTCTTTATTTTGAGTTTTAGTAAAACTAAATAAGACTGCTTGGTTTCATTTTTAAGCTAAAATGTATTCACCAGTCCTCATGTCTTGTGTATGTTGACCCTTACGTCATGTGACTGAACGCTCCAAAGCAGCAGCCAGAGGGTCCTGCAGGTCAGATTGTTCTGCTGTCAAAATGAACCACTTTGTTTCATTTACAAGTTTAGAGAGTGACTAGTTCCTCTTTGTCTGTTAGGTCATTTCAGGCACCGAGTGGGGCAACTTGCTGCTTTGGGAGGGAAACTCCATTCAGGTGGAGATTTGTCGTAAAGAGGGGCGGACCTGCCACGCTGGGACCGTCCAACCGTTTGCTCTCGAAGAAGGAAAGCTGAAGACAATCGGCGCTGATGGATTTGTCCGGGTGAGATCAGAAACACACAGGCTGGCTTTTTGAGCACGAGTTGTTTTAAATACTTCAAAATTAGCTGTCAATTTCAAATCAAGTCAAGTCTTTATTATCATTGTCACTTTTTACAAAGGAACAACTAAATTAAGAATTTGATTTAATTAATTTGTCAGCAATTCACAGCGGTGTCTCTCCTGACAGCCATGAGTATTGCTTCGATCAGAGGACTTCTTCCCGTTTCTAGAGACTCCACCCACTTTGAGTGATGTCATCAGTGGGTGTGGCTCTTACTGTTGATAAATAACTGATAGAAGTCACTTAAGAATGACCTAAACATCCAACAACAAGTGGACCCTTTTAATTAACCCACAGAAATAAGAATATAACAGTGATTTGAAGGTTGTGTCCTGCTTTGTTTTGACTCCTCGCTGCAGGCCTGGGACTTTGAGACAATCGACTTGACCACCGTCAGCAAAGACAGCACCAGGTTTGAGACGGAGCCCGTTAACGAGATGCTGGTCGGACAAACCGTTTGCCTTTCGTCCGTGGTCAGGAAACCCCTGTCTGACTCCTTCATCTGGTTCGCTCAGGTCAGAAACCACAAGCAAAGCAAACGTCTCTAAAAAGGATTCTAATACGGTCTCTCTGCTGCGTAGGAGTCTAACGGGACCATATGGAAACTGGATCTGTCCTTCACCCACACCGTGAGTTACTTACAGCCGCCAGATAAATAACTGATAGAAGTCACTTTAAAAGGACCCAAACATCCTTTTAGGACAAGAAATGTTTTAATGTGAATTAATGATAAGAGTCTACAAGAGGTTGATATATTTAGACTTAAAGTTTGAACTTCTTTATCCATAAATCAAGAATCTGGTTGCAAAAATCCCCCCAAAAAGGAAAGAAAACACATGAGCTGTCCAAACAAAGCGTGAGGTTTTCTCTGTTCCCCGAGGAAAGCTGCAGTCAGTGAACCCTGGTGTGTTTGTGTCCAGGCGTCTGACCCGGAGTGCCTGTTCTCCTTCCACTCTGAGCTGATCCAGGGTCTGGACGTGTCGAAGGACTCCCACCTGATGGCCACGACCTCTCTGGACCGTGAGATCACGCTCATCTCTCCAGACTGACTAAATGTCTCCAGCTCAGACTCATTTGACAACAGAAGCTTTACTTTCATGCTGTTCAGGTTCCGTCAGAGTCTTTGACATCCTGTCAAAAGACGAAGTGACGCTGACCCGGTTCAATCAGGGTGGCACCGCTCTCAGCTGGGCTCCGTCTTCAGTAAGTGTGGCGGCGTTAAAGTGTAAGATGTCGAGACAGAACGCTGACCTCTGCAGCTGCTGCGTTTTGCCTTCAGGTGAACCGGAGTGGAGATTTACTGGTGACGGGCTTCGAGGATGGAGTGGTTCGTTTACTGGCGCTTTACAACGCCAAGCTGAGCCTCCGACAGGCCTTCAAACCACACGACGCCCCTGTTACTGCTGTGGAATACGACAGAACCGGAGAGGTCCTGGCCACGGGGGTGAGGGAGTCATCTATAAAACATGAGCAACAAAAGATCTCTGATCAAGTCACACAACACAATAAATTAAATATGTCAGCCAATGAGTCCCAGGCCCAGGGTCTGTGCTGAAACCAGGGCCGGATCTAGCCAGCCCTATTAAGGGGGGCAGGTAGAATATCAGGGGGGCCAGTCTGGACATGCTAAGAATGTTTTGGTCATCACACCCACCAATCCCTTAAATGCATCAAAAACTATGACATCATCATATCAGTTCCTCTATCCATAGATTTATGTTCATATCTGATCCCTACCCTCTGCATTTACCCGGCTTGGGACGGAACAAGTAGGACACTGGCTGATGCCTGTTGAGGCTGACCTCATCTGGTTAGGTTTGGTTTTATTTTGGGTTTTTTGTTCTTTTTTGTTTTGTTTAGTTTTTTGTGTTTTTTTTGTGGTTTTTGTGGTTTTTTTCCTTTCTTTGTTTTTTTGTTTAGTTTTTTTGTTCTTTTTGTGTTTTTTGGTTTTTTTTTTGTTCTTTTTGTGTTTTTTGTTTGTTTTTGTCCTTTTTTGTGTTTTTTGTTTTTGTTTTTGTTTTTTTTTGTGTTTTTTGTTTTTTTGTTTCTTTTTTTGTGTTTTTTGTTTTTTTTTTTTTTTTTTTTGTTTTTTTTTTTTTGTTTTTTTTTTTTTTTGTGTTTTTTGTTTTTTTTGTCCTTTTTTGTGTTTTTTGTTTTTTTGTTGTTTTTTTTTGTTTTTTTTTTGTTTTTTGTTTTTTTTTTTTGTTCTTTTTGTGTTTTTTGTTTTTTTTGTTCTTTTTTGTGTTTTTTGTTTTTTTGTTGTTCTTTTTGTGTTTTTTGTTTTGTTTTTTGTTCTTTTTGTGTTTTTTTGTTCTTTTTGTTTTTTTGTTCTTTTTGTGTTTTTTGTTTTGTTTTTTGTGTTTTTTTGTTTGTTTTGTTTTTGTTCTTTTTTGTGTTTGTTTGTTTTGTTTTTGTTCTTTTTTGTGTTTTTTTGTTTGTTTTTTGTTCTTTTTTGTGTTTTTTGTTTTTGTTTTGGTTCTTTTTTGTGTTTTGTGTTTTTTTGTTTGTTTTGTTTTTGTTCTTTTTTGTGTTTTTTGTTTGTTTTTGTCCTTTTTTGTGTTTTTTGTTTTTGTTTTGGTTCTTTTTTGTGTTTTGTGTTTTTTTGTTTTTCTTTCTTTCTGTGTCATTCATCAATAGCTACTTTGAATGAGGACAAACGAAAGAGAGCGCTCACTCTGTCCATTTTTTTACTGAAATATTTTTGAAATTTGGTATTTCTGCATGCAATCGCGTTTGGGGGGGGGCAGTCATGGAATTGGGGGGGCAGTCATGGAATTTGGGGGGGCAATGCCCCCCCTTGCCCATGCCTACATCCGGCCTCGACTGAAACTCATAAACAAGTCCTGGTTTAATTCAGATGTTTTATTCTATTTGTCTCTTCTCTTAATCACCGCCTTCCTGCTCAGAGCTCAGACTGCACCGTCTTCTTCTTCACGGTCAGGGAGACGTACCGCCCCATCGGCTTCATCCGTGTCCCAGCTCCAGTTCAGGCGCTGGAGTGGTCTCCTCAGTCCCACGTAGGTCTGACGATCATCAGAGCGTCTTCAGGGTCTCGTCTCACTTTCAGCTGAATGCCTGTGTCACCGTTAACCTATTTGTTTCCTACAGAGGGAAAACCGGCTGCTCGTCTTGTGTCAGAGCGGTCACGTGGTCGAGGTCCCGAGTCCCGACCCCGGAGCCGAGGTACCGGCCCAAACCTTCCATCTACAGGATCTGCCCCGAAGATTCTTCAGGTTTAAGAGCATCGAGTCTCAAATCAAGGTCTGAAGCGCTCTGCTAGCATAGTTTAGTTGGATTAATGTCTGCATTTCATTATCAGGTGGTTTTCAACTGTGTTCTTTCAGAAAGAGCAGGAAATCACAAGACGTCAGGCAGCGAAGGACAAGAAAAGGGAGGAGAGAGAAAAGAGAGACGCTGAAAAGCTACAAAACTATACTGAAGAGGAGGAGAAGGAACTCCCTCCCCTCTGCGTCCCAGATCCTCCAAGTCCCATCTGCTGTGGTTTCTACTCACAGCCTGGACAGTTCTGGCTCTCCATGGTACAAACTCAGACACTGATTTAATAAACTAGATCTTCAAGCATCTTAAAAGGACCTATTGTTCAGCTTCAGTTAAAACTGATCCTTTAATAACATTTACAATCCTTATTTGTGGACTGATATTCTGGATTATTGACCTCTGACAGGCGTATAAAGAGCCGTGTGGTCTGAAGGTGAACATGCTTTCTCTCCTGCAGGGAGGCTTCGATGCAGGTTTCCTGTACCACTGCAAGTTCTCCGAGGATCAGGACGAAGATCCAAACCAGCGACAGGATGAACCCTTTGACTTTCTGCCCATCGCTGGCGCAGACAACGATCCCGTTTGTTCTGTTACTTTCAGGTAACAAACAGTGAGTATCTCTGATGTCAGTAACCATCACTCTGAAGTCTTCTTCCTGGTGTTTCGTAGCTCCAGTAGACAGCTGCTCCTCTGTGGTATGAGCTCAGGCTCTATCAGAGTTTACCCCCTGCAGCCCGGAGACCACGGCCTCTCCTCCATGCGGGCCTTCTGGGCTCTGAACGTTCACGACAACCAGTCCGGACACCTGCGTCACATTCGCTTCAGCCACGACGAGCTGTTTGTTCTGACGGCCGGAGACGACGGGAACATCTTCTCCCTCTGCCTGGTTCCTCCTGAAGAGCTGCAGGAAAACCTGCAGAGAACAGAGCCCAAGGTTCCCTCCTCCAGGGTCAGTCCACCTAGGTTCTCTCTCTCTAGTTGAAAACACGTTACGTTTGATTTTACAATGTTGTGTTTAAAACCAGTGAGTTACAAAACGTACAGATTTTACCTCATTAGCAGATGTTTTTGCTCAAATCTAGACAATGTGACCATATTTAAGAAGATTTGGCTAATTTCAAGTAGGGCTGTAAGAATGTTTTCTTTTCAGACAAAAATGTTACAGCAGCACTGAGCAGTTTTTAACACTTTAAGTTAGAGCCTTAATCCCAATGATTATTTAGTTAGAAACTTGACCAGTTTCATGTTTGACAGCATTCTGCTGCCCTCTACTGGTCAGATACCGCACTAGACAGTTTTGAGGCTCGACCCGTACCTCCAGGATGATGTCACTTTCTGCTTTACGGCCGGAACATAGTAACCGGTCTAGCAACGAGGAGGGATCGTTTCAGCAAGCGTTTCACGGTTTAACCAGTCTGATTATTAACCACATGGTGAAATATAGTAGAAAATAATGTTCTGAAAGATTTCTTCAACACCACCTCACAGATAAATAAATATATAAATAATTCAGCCTGAACCTGATGAGACCTGAATGTCTCCGCGAGCTGACTAGAGCACGGTGAAGCCGGAAGGTAAAAACAACAAACCAGAGAGAGGAGGATGATTATGAAGCGGACAGGTCGGCCCCCCACGGCCAATGGGGTGGCGACGGAGGACCGCTGCCGTGTTGTTCCCGTACCCCGACAGTGGAGGCTCCCCGCTCTCCACGCACTCTCCTCCGGCTCAGTGACTCCCAGCGGCGGCTTGGCTGACACGCAGACCCGAGGCTGAACCAGGCGATGTCATCCCGCAGCTACGCCTGATAATCAAAGCCTTCCTCTACAACACCTCACAGGTAAATAAATCTGTGGAATCGATGATGCACGACCCGCATGAAACGTCAACACCGGACCGGATTAGCCTACACCCAAGAGCTAGCTGCTAGCCGCGATGTTTTGCGCCAGCTAAACGAGACTGAAAGTCCGTCAGATCTTCGTCGGTCCACAAGGGACCCGGGGGTTTAGCTCACCAGCAGACCCTAAAGTCTCGTCAGGTTCGCGCTGAATTACATGGTTCGCTTTATTCTGCTCACACACACCTGAAACGCACACCTGTATGCTCGGACAGCTGAGAGAGAAAGATAGACTGTTTATGAACTTATAATGTTTATACATTCAAAAGAAATGTAAAAACAACAACTTGTCTGACAGATTATTAGCTGAAAAGCTCCAGTTCAGGTTGAGATGATTTACGACAGTAAAAGTGAAACTTTCAACCGTAGCCTCCTACTGCCCCCTACTGGTTAAAAGTCACTCAGTATTGCTTTAAAATGTCTAAAAACAAGACTTTTTAAAACTTTCTTAAAAATCAGTTTTTGCAGTGTAGCTGATAGAACGACCTAAACATCCCTTCAGTGTTTCACAGTAATGTGATGAGATGAGAGCGATTACCTTTACCTTCCCTCCATTCGTACAGGATTCGGCCCACATACTGTAACAGACAGGTAAGATTGTCCCTACTGCCACTTGTGTGGCGCCCCCTTTAGGCAGATAAGGAAAAGGGCAACAATAGGGAAGGATGATGTCATACTGGTACTTTTTGATGTATAATTTATTAATGTGAATCTCAGGTTAGTCTTGAGAATAAGACGTTAGCGATGGACATCACGGACTCAGCCGCCTACAGGTGAGTCTAAAACGACGTTTGGTTATTTCATCAGTTTCTATTTTATTATTTGCCGTCTCTGCTGAGGATTAGTTGAGTGGATTTGTGTGTTTTTGACTAGTTTTTAAATTCCTTCACATAAATTGTGACACTGTGACTCCAGGTGAAACTTCTTAACCTTCACCCTGACTCCCTGTAGCTTAGAGACCATCAAACAGAATCTGGTGAAGGAAAATCATCAACATGTTGCTGAACGGAAGCTCCTAGAGACACAGAAGCAGCTCGCTGAGCTCCAGAAGAAGTTTAAACAGGTGCTGATCGACAACCATAAGCTGCCAGAGCACCTTCGTCTGAAGCCTGAGGTACGAGCTGTTAAAGATGGTGGTCTGGGCTCCAAACAGTCAGACTTCAAACTACGGTTTACCTCAAAATCAGTGAAATATCCAGCAGGAACTCTTTAGGCGAAAAATAAAAGGATTCTGATTTCAGCTCTAACTTAGACGTCAACATAGGAAATTATTTAAAGGAAGAGTTTTAGATTTTTTGATTTGTGTCGAGTTTACATCAGCGTGCCTTCGTTCATGCTTGTGTTTGTTCAGGAGCTGCAGGTGAAACGTTCTCATGAGCGGTTAGAGGAGCTGAAGGCCCAGAAGGTGATGGAGGTCAGGAAGCAGTTGGCCTGGGAGCAGGAGCGCTGCAGCATCGCTCTGAGAAAAATGCAGAAGTGGTACGTACACACACACACACACACACACACACACAATCCAGGTATGCACAAATAAAAAGCTTTTCAACATCTGAACATTGTAAAAAAACTGTGGAAACAAACGATCAGCTGATTATGAGGACCTGGACATGAAAACTGTTAAATAGAATCTGTCATTGATCCATTCACCTACATCTAATCTGTCACTCTCAACTGGAATTTTTCCTGATGCAATGAAAACAGCTAAAGTCATTCCTTTGTACAAAGATGGTGATAAAGTTTCAGTAACTCCAGGCCGGTGTCACTGCTTCCACAGTTTTCAAAAATATTGGAAAAAGTGTTTGTGTCAAGGTTAGATAAATTCATCGAAATAAATTATATTTTAATTAATGAACAATATGGATTTAGAACTAAACCCTCCACAGCAATGGCAATAATGGAATTAATGGACAAAATATCAACAGCAATAGACAATAAAAACTACTTCATTGGTGTTTTCACTGATTTAAAAAAAGCATTTGACGTCATTGATCATTCAAGGTTACTTCACTGTGGCTCATCAATGGGTTAAAACTTATTTAGAAAAAAGGAAACAGTTTGTTCAGATACATGATAATAAATCAAAACTATGTGATATTAATTATGGAGTGCCACAAGGGTCGATCCTCGGACCAAAACTGTTCATATTATTTATTAACGACTTGGTGAATGTATCCAAGATACTCGGTACCATTCTGTTTGCAGATGATGCAACACTGTTTTCTTCAGGATCAGATATTAATGAAGTAGCTAAAGTGATAAATAATGAACTGATTAAAGTTAAAACCTGGTTTGACATAAACAGATTAACATTGAATCTTAATAAAACTAACTTCATCCTGTTTAGGGACAAAAAAACAGTGATGTATCTTTGCAAATAGATGGGATTGAAATTCAAAGAGTAACAGAAACTAAATTTCTAGGAGTTCTTTTTGATGAAGACTTGACCTGGAAGTCGCATATTGATTACATAAAAGGGAAAATTGCCAAATCCATAGGAGTATTTATTACATAGAGTCAAGTTTTTACTGACTAGTTCTGGTTTGTTGGCGTTGTACAACTCGCTGATTGTTCCATACTTGACTTATTGTGTAGAAATCTGGGGAGCAACATACAAACGTTATACACAACCTTTATTTATTCTACAGAAAAGAGCTCTGAGAATCATCAGTTATAGCGGCTACAGAGATCCATCAGACCCATTGGTCATCAAATACAAAATACTGACATTTCATGATTTAATAGACTGGAAAATCTTAGAAACTATGTATAAAGCCAATTTAAGTACTCTACCAACAAACATTCAGAGGATATTTGAAAAGAGAACTTGTGGTTACATGTTGAAAGGAACTGATGTGTTTAAAAAACCTGGATTTAGAACAAAAATTAAAGAATGGAGTATGTCTGTAAATGGAGTTAAATTATGGAATAATCTTAAAAGGGAAATTAAAAAATCCCTGTCATTTAATATATTCAAAAAATGTACCAAATTGAATGTACTAAGTAATTATGAAAATGTAAATTAAACCAATGATCACGATCAATCTGGAAATAAGAACAGGACAGAGTTCATGATGAATCTGTGTGTGTGTCTGACAAATGGAAATTATAGATCATTTCTTCTGGAAAAGGGGGCAGAAATTATAAGAATTATTTTCTTCATTCTGCTCCTTTTCATTCAAATATGATTTTTTTTCTCTGGAAGCTGTTTATATGTTTTACTGGTTTTATTTTGAATGAAAAAAAAAAACCTTCAGCAGTTTACCATAGATCTATAAACATAAGTAGATGGTGATTCAGCCGGCTAAATGTAGGTTAGAGCTAGCTATGCAACTGAGTACAAGTACATACATATAAATACATGCCGATTATGAGTACTAATAAATGCTATTGATCCAAATCATGCTTTGGTACAACAGAAAGAAAAGGTCAAATTCTAGTTTTGCTTTTTTTTAAATATAGTTTTTAAACATAAAATCTTTGATCATGAGCAGCAGGTCAGGATGTGTCAGCTCACTATAAATAAAAGTCACATTCATCTGAAGTAAAGGTTGGCGTAGAAGCTTTAATCAGCGCTACTGGTTCCTTCTGTGTAGCTGTTAGCGGCTACATTAAACATGCTAACGCTTTGGGGATTGATCGGGCGTTACGAACAAATTACTGGAACTTTATGAACCAAACATCGGTACTGTGAGGATTTGGACAGTGTGTGTATACTACTGCTACATAAAACCAACAAGTACTACTACAACATAAGTAAGGTGATGCTATCTGCTCCAGAGTTAGCTCCAGTTAGCTGCTGCTGTCTCTCACTGCAGCCCAACTGAGAGCTGAGCCTCACGCTACATTAAATAGTATCCGTTCCATAGTATCAGAGTACTTTAATGAGTACATGACCTTGGTGTTTGACCAATACCCCTAGTTAGAACAGATAATCAGTTTTTACAACCACTAGTCATTTATTAAACTTCAGTTACGGTTTGATGCATCAAAGGAATTTTGGGTCGTTTTATAGTGGCGCTCTATCTGTTACAGTAAGAACCACACCCACCTGGGACATCACTCAGAGTGGGCGGAGTCTCTAGAAACAGGAAGTCCTCTGACTGGAGGCTCCTAAGATTGGGAGGGATCAGTGACAAATTAGCAGCAAATTTTCTGGTATTTAAAACAACTCTTGATCCAAAAAGTCCCACTAATGCATTGGATCACTAGATTACCTGTTTGTAAACCTTTACTTTATTTTTCAAAGAACTTTCTTTACTCATTTGTAGTTGGAGCATCTGGTCTGAATCATTTACCTTATTGTTTATGATTTGTGGCTAAAAGAAGTTCCCCCAAGCTGAAGTTTGATGTAAAAATCAGTAAAATCAGCCAAAGTCCAAAGATAAACTCAGAAAGAACTTTAGATTAAAACCATTCTAAAAGATTACAGGTGTGGCTGCTGGGAAGGAAAAGATGAAAACTGGATCTGGATGGTACTGATTATAGTGTTTTTCTCCTCTCAGGGTAGACGACTCTCTGGAAGCTGATATTGTCACTGTATTTGCAATCAGCAGCAACCGCAGAATTTCCACCTATCGTCTGTCGTCGCTTCCAGAGTCTTTACCTCAGGTCACAAGTCAGAACAAACCCAAAACACCTGATGGAGGAGCTGAAGCTACACAGGATCACAAAAAGTCCAAAGCAGAACCTGTGGGAGTCCTTCACCAAACAGTGGTCAAAGACTTGTCTGAGCCTGCGCCGACCCCTTCAGCCCCACCTCCAGAGGAGGAGGGGGCTCGGTGTCAAGCCAGGGTTCAGCTGGAAGATCATGTGGAAAAGCAGCTCCAGAAGGCTGCAGAGAGAGCAGAGCAGGCTCGGGCCAAAATCAAGAGGCGGAAGCAGGAATGGGCCCAAATGTGAGTGAAGCCCAGAGTCGACCTGCTTAGTTTTTCAGGATGCTAATGGGTAAAAGTTTTCCTTTGTTTATCTCAGTTATGCAGAGAAGCCAGACCAGGACTACAAGGACCCAGAACCTGTTCAGATCATTCCAGAAGCCAGAGAAACCATCGACGGAGTGAAAAAATCAACTGTGACCCGAGAAGACAAGAAACGAGAGCTGATTTCCTTAGAAATCAAAGTATGAATTCACATGTTTATTCAGCTGTTTGGGGTCTTTTCTCTCTACTACGTAAACATAAAACAAACCAGAGAAACCTACCTGTGACTAAAACAAGCACAGGTGGTGTAATTAGTCAGGGATTCTTTTTCATTATCACAAAATCAACACATTTTTATCATTTCACATCAACAGCTTAGAGTGATCTGCATCGTCATAACTACGCTCTTATTAGCAAACAATCACATGAAAATGAGGTTGGTTTCATTTGAATATTGGCATCATCTTCCACTTTCAATAAATTCAACTGTTACTGCACATGAAATGGGATCAATATCTGCTGATCACGAGGTCATTTAACACATTTTATTTGTTTGTACCTGAGTATTCTTCAGTCATTTGACCCAAACTATGCAGTTTTGTGATGCAAGACTTGAATATGTTGCATTTTGCTTTGTTAGTTAAAGTGAAAATTGACTAATAAGTCAATTATTGCAGGTTACTGATGTAAAATCTCAGTCAACCAGCTCTTTTAAATATGTTTTTAAACATACACTTAGAAGTAATTACTTTCACTAAAGTAGCGTGTACTTTCATCCCATTAGATCCATGAAAAGCAGACTGAGATGAACAGAAAGATCATCGCTTTAAGAGACTCCAAGGTTCAGCTGCTGTCTCGGTTTACTGCTCAGATGCAGCAGCTGCAGGGAGTCCAGCTGTGTCTTGCTCCTCATCATCACCTGCCTCCACCCACCATGCCCACCATCTTACCTGAGGAAACCCCAGAGAGGAAGCTGCAGTGCAGCCGCTCCATCTTGGAGAAATATTGGAAACTGAGAGAGCAGAGGTATGTAGCAGGGGTGGAGTCAGGTGTCCAGGGGAGGAGTCAGGTGTCCAGGGGAGGAGTCAGGTGTCCAGGGGAGGAGTCAGGTATCCAGGGGAGGAGTCAGGTGCCCAGGGGAGGAGTCAGGTATCCAGGGGAGGAGTCTATAGTGTCCAGGGGAGGAGTCAGGTGTCCAGGGGAGGAGTCAGGTGTCCAGGGGAGGAGTCAGGTGTCCAGGGGAGGAGTCTATAGTGTCCAGGGGTGGAGTCTATTGTTTCCAGGGGAGGAGTCTATAGTTTCCAGGGGAGGAGTCTATAGTTTCCAGGGGAGGAGTCTATAGTGTCCAGGGGAGGAGTCTATAGTGTCCAGGGGAGGAGTCTATAGTGTCCAGGGGAGGAGTCTATAGTGTCCAGGGGAGGAGTCTATAGTGTCCAGGGGAGGAGTCAGGTGTCCAGGGGAGGAGTCAGGTGTCCAGGGGAGGAGTCAGGTGTCCAGGGGAGGAGTCAGGTGTCCAGGGGAGGAGTCAGGTGTCCAGGGGAGGAGTCTATAGTGTCCAGGGGAGGAGTCTATAGTGTCCAGGGGAGGAGTCTATAGTGTCCAGGGGAGGAGTCAGGTGTCCAGGGGAGGAGTCTATAGTGTCCAGGGGAGGAGTCAGGTGTCCAGGGGAGGAGTCAGGTGTCCAGGGGAGGAGTCAGGTGTCCAGGGGAGGAGTCTATAGTGTCCAGGGGAGGAGTCTATAGTGTCCAGGGGAGGAGTCTATAGTGTCCAGGGGAGGAGTCTATAGTGTCCAGGGGAGGAGTCTATAGTGTCCAGGGGAGGAGTCAGGTGTCCAGGGTGTTACGTCCCCCTAAAAGGGTCTAGGAGTAGTACACAAAAGGAGGACTAACACAAAAGGCCAGAAACTCAAAGTACGAATTATCAGAATATTTTATTATTATTAATCAGGCAGAGGAGGTGCTGCAAAAAGATAAACGAACTAAAAATCGCTCCTAACGAAAAATCACCCGAAAAGGGGAAAAACTCTAACTAAACTAATAAAACAAAATGGCCTAAACTAAGAACGCTCTCTAAAAGAGGTTCGGTAAAAAAAAAAGGTAAGAGTAATATAACAACTAAGGGAGACTACAATGAACTAAAGTAGGCGATTAACGCTATAAATACCACAAAAGGGTAAGTATCAACAAAACAAACGCACTATGATAAACTACAAATAACAAAGGAAGGCGATAAACGCTACTAATATCAAAGGATAACTAAGGGAGTTTTAAATATAACTAAAGGAGTCTGTGGCAATTAAAGCAACACAGAAAATAAACGGCAGGCGACTACGAATACTAAATTTACAAAACAAAACTGCCGGACTACGAAGCTAGAAAAGAGTAAAATACGAAACGCGCAAGAATCAAATGGTTCAGCTACCAAG
>SSNR01000257.1:536435-567572 GCA_006937965.1 Callopanchax toddi | reverse complement strand
TTGCTATTTCCACCAACTCACGCTTACGGCAGTCCTCGAGCAGCTCACGAGAGGGGGCCTCTAAAAAGGTTTTAAGGTTAAACATAGGCATGTTTAAAGCAATCACAGAACTCACCGCGAACAGCAACGCCTCCACAAGATAATCCTGAAAAGATAATAATAAAGGATAATAATAATAATCGCACTTTACCTTTACTGCGAGGGGTAAAGGATCCAAAAGGATCCCGGACGAGCCCCCACTATGTTACGTCCCCCTAAAAGGGTCTAGGAGTAGTACACAAAAGGAGGACTAACACAAAAGGCCAGAAACTCAAAGTACGAATTATCAGAATATTTTATTATTATTAATCAGGCAGAGGAGGTGCTGCAAAAAGATAAACGAACTAAAAATCGCTCCTAACGAAAAATCACCCGAAAAGGGGAAAAACTCTAACTAAACTAATAAAACAAAATGGCCTAAACTAAGAACGCTCTCTAAAAGAGGTTCGGTAAAAAAAAAAGGTAAGAGTAATATAACAACTAAGGGAGACTACAATGAACTAAAGTAGGCGATTAACGCTATAAATACCACAAAAGGGTAAGTATCAACAAAACAAACGCACTATGATAAACTACAAATAACAAAGGAAGGCGATAAACGCTACTAATATCAAAGGATAACTAAGGGAGTTTTAAATATAACTAAAGGAGTCTGTGGCAATTAAAGCAACACAGAAAATAAACGGCAGGCGACTACGAATACTAAATTTACAAAACAAAACTGCCGGACTACGAAGCTAGAAAAGAGTAAAATACGAAACGCGCAAGAATCAAATGGTTCAGCTACCAAGGGGGGGGAGAACTATTCACCAGAACTTAGTCTGCTTAGTTTCCCCCCGAATGGCTGACCGCTCCCTGCTTATGAACACGCCGAGATGATTGCGTAATGCTCTGCAGCTGGGCGATCTCAGCGTGTTGCTCCGGCGACAGGGGGCGGAGCCAGGAGCTGTCACTGTCAGCTGGAGCTGACAGGAGGAAGAATCGGGTCTGAAGATGGGAGATCGTAACATCCCCCCCCCTTAAAAAGAAGAAAGATAATTAGTTTACAACAAAAAAAACCAACAAAACTAATTAACTTTCTGACAAAAGAACTGAATCGAAAACAAACAAACCTCACAAAGAATCCCCGCTAAACTAATAAAGGAAAACTAAATTAACTCAACCTAGTCTTCATGCGGACGTTATTGGGAGCGGGCAAATTAAACACAAAATCCCAGGGGAACGGAGAGGTGGCCCATTGCCTAAGCCTGTCTCCCCGTTCCCTGGCGTGTCCCCGAGATGGTAGCTTCCGCTACCAACACTAACTCCCGCACCACAACGGTAAGTTAAAATAATAAACAGGCCCATCTCCATATGGGAGAGAGCCTCTTCAGCCTACAAGGGGATCTCCAGAGGATGGTTAAAATGCTTGTTTCAAGTTCCAGGGGATCCCTGGATCAGAAGGTCCGGTGGTTCTGGACCGGCAAGGATGTTGTGTGGAATCAGGCTGCACGGGAATGACGTAACGGGACAGCATCGAACACCTGGAATCAGCAGCAGGAACACCTGGACAAAGAGATACAGGAGACAGCGACAGACTGGGCAGACTATCATACTGCACTGGCAAATGAACGAACTTGTCCCCCAAGTCGGCCAATACTTGGGGGTGATCAGGAGGTCGGATTCCTCCTGACATGCCGGGGACCACATCCTTCTCAGGCTGAGGGTCGACCGCACTGGCTGCGCATTCCAGGGCGTCGGTTTTTCCTTCCACTACAGGGATCTGAGGGGAAAGGTGCAACTTCGACATATCACAAGTTCGAGTCTCACTTTGACAACGCGGTCGATAAACGACGTGGTTGGTATCATCCAGTTTTTCACCAACCTCAACTGGTTCTTTGTATCGGGTAAGCAAAGAGGTTCCGGTCTGTGGACTAAAAACCGGTGCTTTGTCTGTAGGGAGGAAGGCGCGTTTTCTGTAAACCACCGCATCTCTGCATCTACTAGGTACATCCTGTCGATGTACATTCCCCGAGGGGGTGCCTCCCACCTGTGGGTTTCTCCAGCAGCGCTTCATAGCTCCGTTTTCACGGTGATAACCAACTCTCTCCTTTGGTTCGCCCGTTACCTTATTGAAANGGAGTCTATAGTGTCCAGGGGTGGAGTCTATAGTGTCCAGGGGTGGAGTCTATAGTGTCCAGGGGTGGAGTCTATAGTGTCCAGGGGAAGAGTCTATAGTGTCCGGGGGAAGAGTCTATAGTGTCCAGGGGGAAGAGTCTATAGTGTCCAGGGGGAAGAGTCTATAGTGACCAGGGGAGGAGTCTATAGTGTCCAGGGGAGGAGTCTATAGTGACCAGGGGAGGAGTCTATAGTGACCAGGGGAGGAGTCTATAGTGTCCAGGGGTGGAGGGGAGGAGTCTATAGTGTCCAGGGGAGGAGTCTATAGTGTCCAGGGGAAGAGTCTATAGTGTCCAGGGGAAGAGTCTATAGTGTCCAGGGGGAAGAGTCTATAGTGTCCAGGGGTGGAGTCTATAGTGTCCAGGGGTGGAGTCTATAGTGTCCAGGGGAGGAGTCTATAGTGACCAGGGGAAGAGTCTATAGTGTCCAGGGGAAGAGTCTATAGGAGTCAGGTGTCCAGGGGAGGAGTCAGGTGTCCAGGGGAGGAGTCTATAGTGTCCAGGGGTGGACTCTATAGTGTCCAGGGGAAGAGTCTATAGTGACCAGGGGAGGAGTCTATAGTGTCCAGGGGAGGAGTCTATAGTGTCCAGGGGCGGAGGGGAGGAGTCTATAGTGTCCAGGGGGAAGAGTCTATAGTGACCAGGGGAGGAGTCTATAGTGTCCAGGGGAGGAGTCTATAGTGACCAGGGGAAGAGTCTATAGTGACCAGGGGAGGAGTCTATAGTGTCCAGGGGAGGAGTCTATAGTGTCCAGGGGTGGAGTCTATAGTGTCCAGGGGAAGAGTCTATAGTGTCCAGGGGAAGAGTCTATAGTGTCCGGGGGAAGAGTCTATAGTGTCCAGGGGGAAGAGTCTATAGTGTCCAGGGGGAGGAGTCTATAGTGTCCAGGGGTGGAGTCTATAGTGTCCAGGGGAGGAGTCTATAGTGTCCAGGGGTGGAGTCTATAGTGTCCAGGGGTGGAGTCTATAGTGTCCAGGGGTGGAGTCTATAGTGACCAGGGGAGGAGTCTATAGTGACCAGGGGAGGAGTCTATAGTGACCAGGGGAGGAGTCTATAGTGACCAGGGGAAGAGTCTATAGTGTCCGGGGGAAGAGTCTATAGTGTCCAGGGGGAAGAGTCTATAGTGTCCAGGGGAGGAGTCTATAGTGACCAGGGGAGGAGTCTATAGTGACCAGGGGAGGAGTCTATAGTGTCCAGGGGTGGAGGGGAGGAGTCTATAGTGTCCAGGGGGAAGAGTCTATAGTGACCAGGGGAGGAGTCTATAGTGTCCAGGGGAGGAGTCTATAGTGTCCAGGGGTGGAGGGGAGGAGTCTATAGTGTCCAGGGGTGGAGTCTATAGTGTCCAGGGGAGGAGTCTATAGTGTCCAGGGGAGGAGTCTATAGTGTCCAGGGGAGGAGTCTATAGTGTCCAGGGGAGGAGTTAGTGGATTGCCAGGAGCTGAAATACAACCTCCATTAATAAATCTCAGTTTGTGAAGTCTTGAACAGATTATAAAACTGCAGACACATCTAGAAAGTCTTGTTTTATCTGTCACTTAGTCAGAGGTTATTTGTCTAGGTTTTTTCCTCCAGATTAAATCTCAATTAAAGACTTCTACAAAACAGAACACTCCCAAGAGTAAAAGAATCAGACTTGTTGCTTGAAGAGGTTTTTATGTCTCATCCAAAAGGCTTCAAAGTTCTGATCAAAGCACAGAGGTGGTCTTAGGTTTCATCATTCTAAAAGACTCTTCTCATTGATCTAACCCACTCACACGATGACATCATTAGGAAGAATTCATCAAGTCATAAAGACCCAAACGACTCACATGACCCTAATAATTTTGGACCCCAGGAAGAATAGTTGCTGTAAGAAGCAGCAGCTAATGGTGATCCATAAATAAATCAAATCAAATCAAATAGCCCCGATTAGTGTGACTGTTCAGTTTAATGACTTCTAAACTAAGGATGCTCGATATTGGCCTTTTTACCGATATCTGATATTGTCTAACTACTTTCCGATACCGATATAAATCGACACCGATATAAGCAGGTTACCCCTCATTTAAAAAAAGACAATCAAAATAATTCTAGGTAACCAACATCCCATACCTCCTATCATGCATACTTAAACTTTAAATATTGTCAGTGCAAAATAGAACAACTGCTTCAATTCCTCTTTAAAAAAAGGAGACATCTCATGTCAACATAGCCTTTAGAAATAGTTACCATACTTAGAAAAGTGTTGACGTGTTCAGTTATTTTACCTGCTGTACATAAAATAATTTTTTTTAAAAACTATGCAAAAAACAAAGAATCCACCTTGTATCAGAACAGGTCTTGATAGAAATGAAGACTTTATAATTAAAGATACAATACTTCCTATTTTTGTCTCCAGCAAGTTGAAGAGCGAGGAGCAGGAGGAGGAAACACTGAGTTTGCTGGAGCAACTGGAGGCAGAAGAGCAAAAAGAAAAAGAAGAAACTTGGATCGTGTCTGCTTCATCTGTTAGCAGAGAAGATGAAGAGATAGTGGAGCAGGAGGAGTGGAGTAAGATGGAGAAGGAGCTGCAGAAGGAGGAGCAGCTCAGACTGTTACATCAACAGGAGTGTCTGCTGCAGCAGGTTGTTGTCTTCTTTTTAAAAAATCATCTCTAACTAAAGACACAGGAGCTTTGACTAACAGGACATCTTCTGTTCTCCTTTTTCTTCAGATGGAGAGTTCAGTCAGTCAGTTTGATGCTGAACTCCATCAGCTGTATCACCAAAAGCTACGTCTGGACATCCAACTGAAGCTGATGGACCTGCGGCTGCTGACAGTCCACCAGGAGATACAGGTGCTCAAACAGTTTGAGACGAGGGAGGACAGGATGCAGGAGAAGCTCAACAAATGCCTTCAGGAGGAGAAAGTTGTTGTGGTAAAACGAGAAGAGTTTTCATTTAGTGAAAGAACAAAGTTCAGGTTGTTATCAAGTTAATCCTGAAGCTACAGCAAACTCCTTCAGTTCAGTAGCTCAGAGATAAATTCATTTGATGGAGTATTTCAGTTAGTTAAACAACTTAAAACATGGCAAAAATACAATATTATACATTTTGAAACTATCCATCCATCCATCTTCTGTAGCCGCTTAATCCTCCACAGAGGGTCGCGGGGGAGCTGGTGCCTATCTCCAGCGGTCAAGGGGCGAGAGGCGGGGGACACCCTGGACGGGTCGCCAGTCCATCGCAGGGCCACACAGAGACAAACAAGACAAACTCATTTTGAAACTAAAAAAAAAAAAAAAAAAAACAAATTAGAATTTCAAAATAAGTAGAATTTCTTGCAGAAATGCTATTTGAATGTTGAGGTGCTGAAAAGCTGAACTAAATCTGATTCTGATCTGAACTGTCAGAATATCAGACATCTTCTAAAGGTTTGAGGTTTTGTGACTTTTAAATGTGTGGGAGGAGTAGGAGTTTGTTTGAAAAATACTTGGAATAAATGCCAAAGCCCTCAGAGTTAGAGTGAAGTGATGACATCATTAGAGGAGAGAAGCAGTGACATCATTAGAGGAGAGAAGCAGTGACATCATTAGAGGAGAGAAGCAGTGACATCATTAGAGGAGAGAAGTAGTGACATCATTAGAGGAGAGCAGTAGTGACATCATTAGAGAAGAGAAAGCAGTGACATCATTAGAGAAGAGAAAGCAGTGACATCATTAGAGGAGAGAAGTAGTGACATCATTAGAGGAGAGAAGCAGTGACATCATTAGAGAAGAGAAAGCAGTGACATCATTAGAGAAGAGAAAACAGTGACATCATTAGAGAAGAGAAGTAGTGACATCATTAGAGAAGAGAAGTAGTGACATCATTAGAGGAGAGAAGCAGTGACGTCATTAGAGGAGAGAAGCAGTGACATCATTAGAGGAGAGAAGTAGTGACATCATTGGAGAAGAGAAAGCAGTGACATCGTTAGAGAAGAGAAAGCAGTGACATCATTAGAGGGGAGAAGGAAGTGACATCATTAGAGGAGAGAAGTAGTGACATCATTAGAGGAGAGAAAGCACTGACATCATTAGAGGAGAGAAGGCAGTGTGGTTTTTGGCAGCCATCTTAGTTTTAGTCTCTGTCTTTTGGATTAAAATGCTGATAGTTTAAATCCAGTTTTAGTCGACAAAGTCAAAAAGGTTTTAATCTTTTTTTAGTAAAAAAATAAAATAAATTATTTCAGCAGATCAGAAAAGTGAACGATGATGGTTTTTGCTCGTGTACGTGTGTGTGTGTGTGTGTGTGTGTGTGTGAAGATTTTCATAAAACTTTCTGTATGTAATCTGGATTAAATATGGCTGCCACAGCTAATCAACATTAGCAAACATAAAAATACCAAAAGGCCCTTGACTCAAAATCTAAATCATCCTAAGATGATCTGTTAGTGTCTGTGAGTTATTAATAACACACTCCTAGTGCTCACGACTCCAGTGAGATTAGACCAAAACCACTAAACCTCCATCTTTCTCTAATTAGGATGATTTCAGGTTAAACTCTGGTTTTAGTGGCAGCAGGTGAGTTCTCATAATTTCCAGCTGTTTCTTTAACAGTCTGGCATCATTTGGAGAGACTAACTCTAAAACCACCACATAATGAAATGTTAGAAATATTCATTTAAATCCTCAAATATTTTAAAAAATGATCACAAGCCTTTGGGTTTTGATTTTTTCTTTTGTAACTTGAATGTCAGAAAATGAACTTGCAATGGTTAACCTTTTAAAGCACAAAATATAAAATAATAATTTAAAAATCAATTTAAAACTGAACTTTTTATTGGCAAATATTAATATAGCAACTATATAATATGTTTAATAATATATCAGTAATATATACTGGTCCTCTCCACCTGTAGATCCTCCACCAGGGGGCAGTAGACACTTATAGGACTGTTTAAGATCCAGGTTTATGAAGATCTTGATCCTCCATCTGGTGGCTTTAAGGCCAGACGTGGTTTGATGACAGTTTGTGTCGATAATCAACAGAAAGTTAAGAGTAAACAAACCTAATGGTTTAAATCGTTTTATTACCTATAAGTTCATTAGTTACAGGAATTCACTCATTTATAAAAACGTTTGTGAAATACAAACGACTCAGTTTGTTTAAACAGACGTTCTACATCGTGGTTCCTTTCTGCTCCTGGACAGTTGAAGCTGGAGGAGTGTAACGAGCTGCTGGAGCTGAAGGAAGGAAAGATAACCAAACTGCAGGAGAGACTCGAAGCTCTGACGGCCGCCTTTCAGGCCTCGCTGGGAGAAGACAACCCGTTTGAAGAGTTTCTGACTCAAATCTTCAAAAAGGAAGTCAGACGGGTGAAAAAAAAAGTCCTGAAAGAAGGTGCTGGATATTAGTAACGGATGTGGGTAATTGTTCCTTTCATGTGTTCTTTATAACCTGAATTTGTTTGTAGAAGCAGAAACGGACAGTGAAGAAGACTCAGACAGTGACCTGGATGGTGATTATTACAGCAGTGGAGAGGAAGAAGGAAATACTCTGGATGTTTGTCCTAAAGGTCAGGAGCCTCGTGGAGATATTTCACTTTCTGTTTACATTTCCTGTAGCAACACGAAAGGATAGAGTCAGCAAAAACAGCTGATTGTCTTACAGCTTTAATGGATCTGTGCTGCACCTCCACCCCACTGTATTCAAGCCAGCATCTGTACACTACACTGAAAAAAGAGAATAGTTGAACCAACTTAATTGAATTGCTTCAATTAGTAACAAGTAATTCAATTAAGTTTATTCAACTTAAATTATTAAGTTTGTTTAACTTGACGAATTTAAGTCAAAGTCACTCAAATAATTTAGTTTCTTACAAATTCAAAATTCAAATCCTTCTGACCTAAATTTACAGTATGTAAATTCAACTCAAATCTTTAGGTTTTTCCAAATGAAAAACTGAATGATCAAAAAGCACATTATCAATGACTTTGAACTTAAAAGAGACTGCACTGAAAAAAGAGAATAGTTGAACCAACTTAACTGAATTGCTTCAATTGGTAACAAACAATTGAATTAAGTTTATCCAACTTAAATTAATAAATGAAGCTTTGAAATGAAGCTACATGAAGGTCATGAAGCTTTTTGTGAGTCTGTTTGTGTTGCTCTCAGACTGCAAACCGGACCTGTTTGAAAACACTCTTCAGCTCCAACAAGATCGAATGGACATAGTGGAGCTGCTGGCGGAGGAGAGGAAGATCGCTGAGGCTCTGAAGGAGGACAGCAACAGCCTCATCGAGAAGGTCAAACTCTTTTCCTTCACTGCTGAACTGCGCGCACCTTTAACTCATGACTTGGTGTCAGCTTGTGGTTTTTGATTTGCAGGAGAAGTTGGCAAAGAGCAATCGGCAGTCAGCTGAGGATGATGTAGAGTTGATCAACCAAGAGAAACAACAGAAAATCAACGAACTAGAAGTAACGATCCCCCTCAAATTTAACCAGGTAAGACAATCTAAAGACAACAGGCTGCAGATCAAATACCTTCAAGCTTCTTTATTTAGTAGTGCTTCCATTAGAGGACTATTTCCCGTTTCTAGAGACCCCACCCACATTGAGTGATGTCACCAGTGGGTGTGGTCCTTACTGTAGATAAATGTGTCAGCATGACCTAAATATCTCTTTAAATGTGTTTTCTTTTTTTAATCAGTGAGTCACCAAACATGTTTCATCCTATAAATCTGGGTTTAAATCACTTTTATTGTTACAGATACTTTTAATAAAGAACAGTACGGTTTTTAAAGCAGCTGATTTCTGGGCAGAACAATGAGCAGAAAGAGTCTCAGAAACAGAATGTTGTTTCTGAAGTGCTGTTAATGGGAGCATACTAGTGAAATGTTTGTTTCTGGTACATTCTCATATTTAAAGGATTTATTTAGGATGAATTAAGGGTTCATTTATAGGATAGTGAGCAGTGTAGACTGCTTCAGCAGAAGAGTGTCAGAAAATAAAAAATGTACTCTTATACTTGATAATATTACAAATAATATGTATCTTACCTGTTTCTACCCAAGACTTACACGGAGAGAAGTCAAGTCTTTAAAGTTTAATTTTTTAATTGTCCAGTTCATTTAAACCTGTACAACTGAAACTCCACAACATCCCTGCATCTCTCTAGAGTCCTCTGCAAGAAGCTGAGTTTTAATGTCTTAATTACAGTAGAAACTTAACCACATCTGCTCTTCCTCCATCTTTTTGTTTCTGACAGATTAAGTTTGTCACCAATGGCTCAGTGCCGTCAGACCTGAGCAAGGCGCTGGTGCTGGATGGGATGGAACTGGGGAGGCTGGATCAGCATATTAAGCAGCTGAATACAGATATTCGGGAGCAGGGAGAACTGCACCGTCAAGACCTCCAGCAGCACAGCAGGCTCATAAAGGAAAAAAGGGAAATGACTGCTAAGGTTCAAGGTAAACACAGTTAGGGTTCAGGGTAAAAACACCAGAGGGTTCAGGGTCAAAACACCGAGGGTTCAGGGTCAAAACACTGAGGGTTCAGGGTAAAAACACAGAGGGTTCAGAGTCAAAACACCAGAGGGTTCAGGGTCAAAACACCAGAGGGTTCAGGGTCAAAACACTGAGGGTTCAGGGTCAAAACACTGAGGGTTCAGGGTAAAAACACTGAGGGTTCAGGGTAAAAACACAGAGGGTTCAGGGTCAAAACACCAGAGGGTTCAGGGTCAAAACACAGAGGGTTCAGGGTTAAAACACCAGAGGGTTCAGGGTCAAAACACCGAGGGTTCAGGGTAAAAACACAGAGGGTTCAAAGTCAAAACACCAGAGGGTTCAGAGTCAAAACACAGAGGGTTCGGGGTCAAAACACCAGAGGGTTCAGGGTAAAAACACAGAGGGTTCAGGGTCAAAACACAGAGGGTTCAGAGTCAAAACACAGAGGGTTCAGGGTCAAAACACCAGAGGGTTCAGAGTCAAAACACCAGAGGGTTCAGGGTAAAAACACAGAGGGTTCAGGGTAAAAACACAGAGGGTTCAGGGTCAAAACACCAGAGGGTTCAGAGTCAAAACACTGAGGGTTCAGAGTCAAAACACAGAGGGTTCAGGGTAAAAACACTGAGGGTTCAGAGTCAAAACACCAGAGGGTTCAGGGTCAAAACACCGAGGGTTCAGAGTAAAAACACAGAGGGTTCAGAGTCAAAACACCAGAGGGTTCAGGGTCAAAACACCGAGGGTTCAGAGTACAAACACAGAGGGTTCAGAGTACAAACACAGAGGGTTCAGAGTCAAAACACTGAGGGTTCGGGGTCAAAACACTGAGGGTTCGGGGTCAAAACACTGAGGGTTCGGGGTCAAAACACTGAGGGTTTGGGGTCAAAACACTGAGGGTTCGGGGTAAAAACACTGAGGGTTTGGGGTCAAAACACTGAGGGTTCGGGGTCAAAACACTGAGGGTTTGGGGTCAAAACACTGAGGGTTTGGGGTCAAAACACTGAGGGTTCGGGGTAAAAACACTGAGGGTTTGGGGTCAAAACACTGAGGGTTCGGGGTCAAAACACAGAGGGTTCGGGGTCAAAACACCGAGGGTTCGGGGTCATAGGGTGAGGAGTTCCAGGAACCCCTTAAATTTAAACCTAAAGTTCAGATTTTACACCTGAAAAAAGCTGGAAATAAATGCTAACTTTCACATTTAACTAACAATATCAGATGAATCAAAGTGTCACCGTTGTCAGCTAACACAGCTAACCCTAACCCAGTCAGTTCATTGATCTGTCGATGCAGAGCTGGAGGAGCAGTGCAGTGAGCTGATGAGGATAAAGTTCGGGAGGCCAGTGGATCTGGATGCTCTGCAGACGCTGTCGAGGAGCAGGAGGCTGGATGAGCTAGAACAGGAAAAGTTCCTCCTACATGCAGCTCACACCAAGCAGATGAAGTACTTTGATGTATGTTTGTTTGTTCTTCAGCCAGTTAGAAATGCTTTGACCTCTGACCTCTGCTTTGTTTGGATCATATAGAAATATGCTGTTGACTAGAATAGGTGGACTGATCTTTAACTCGGTAATGTTTATTTGTAAAATCAGGTGAAACTTGAGGAGGCGCAGGAGGCTTTGATGACGGAGACCAAGATAAACAGCCAGCATCTCCTCACCGTGATCAGCCTCTTGGACCAGAGGAAGGACCTGGAGGCTAAACTCAACGCCAGGCAGAAGAAAACGGTAACGTTTACATCTAAGATCACTCAACAGTCTGAGTCTTAAAACATGTCTCCTTCTTTAAAATCTGCTTTCAGTTTTTAGTCAGTCTCACTGAAAATAGTTTTTCTTTATTTTCTTCTTCTCTGAGAGACAGAGTTCATTTATGATTATTCAAACCAAATTGAAGGGAGGGGGTGATTTGTGTCCACATAAACCCTGACTTCACCAATCTGACAGTTAAAGATGACTAAATTCATCAAAGAGGATCCCAGGTATTTTGTGGAGGTGACTCTTGAAATATTTTGACAGATTTACTTGCTATGAGTTTAATATTAGAAAGAAACGTAGTTTTCCTTGTTTTGTGGACACTGAGCGAAGGTTTGTGGGATCTAAACCAGTGGTTCTCAATACATTCCCCCCCTACGAGCATAAACGCTGCTCTACACAGGAGCAACACGTACAGAGAACTGGTTTCAGTGGTAATCCATGCTCTGTGTAGGTCACTTTTTGTTTTCCCAGTGATGATGAACACATTGATAGTCTCTGCAACTCCACAGTTTTACAAAGTCTCCAAGTGTTCCTGTCGTTTCTCCGTCTGTCTGCGTTTACTCAGGACAGGCAGCAGTTCCAGGACCTCGCGAGACGTCAGGAGATCCAGCAACTCCAGGAGTTGATAAACAGGCAAAACCGAGAGGCTGAGGCCTTGAGGAGAGAGATCAACCTCTTATCATCAGCAGGAGGTCACGTCTTACCCCCCCCATCACACACCTGACTGGCCCCAAACCCCCCACTACCAACACCAGTGAGACACTGGAAGAACATGAGAACCTAAAGGTCACCCTGTAGACAGCACTGATACAGGCAGAAAATACAGAACTGAAGGTAAAACGGGTGAATTCTTTGTCATTTGTTATATGAAACAGGAATGGGAAATATTATTATTTTCTCAGAGAATTAGTGTTTTTATGTCCCAGAATTCCAGTGTTTGATTACAGAACCGATCCTGGTCTGACGTGACCGAATGAACGGGTCTGAAGTCTGATAACGAGCTGCAGGGATTCTCACCACACTGATTAAAAACATCAGGATGTGCGCCCAGGGAGGTCCATCACCAGCCTGGATCCTCCACACACACTGCTGATGGCCTCATGTACACACACTATGAACATTAACACACACAGTGACACACACACATCTTGCTGTTCTGCTTTTTTTTTCTCAAACACCGGGATGGAGGAGTGTTTTGATATTTATGATATTAAATTTGGAGTCATTCTGAAGCCAGAGGACTACTTTCTGTTTCTAGAGACTCCACCCTCTTTGAGTGATGTCACCAGTAGGTGTGGTCCTGATTAGATCCATCCATCTTCTGTAGCTGCTTCATCCTCCACTGAGGGTCGCAGGGGAGCTGGTGCCTACCTCCAGCGGTCAAGGAGGCGAGAGGCGGGGGACACCCTGGACGGGTCGCCAGTCCATCGCAGGGCCACACACCAGTCACACCGAAGGACACTTTACCACACCCACTCAGCCTAACAGTCACGTTTCTGGTCCGTGGGAGGAAGCTGGAGTACCCGGAAAGAACCCACGCATGCAACCCATCACCCCCGCACTTAATGAGTTGTTACGCGCCCATGGAACGCAGAACGAACTCATTAAGGGGATGAAGAACACCTTGGAAAAGATGGTTCGTGTGTAATTCATAACCATGATTCGAAACTTTGGAATAATGAAGCTCATAAGACGGACTGGAAGGCAGCAGATAAAATCAGCCTGGGACACTGCTGCCTGAAGAACGCCAAAACAACTGATAAGATGTCCTTGGAATACCCAAACTTGCTGGAAGAACTGCGTAGGAGGTCTGCTCTCTCCCCCTCTGAACGCTGCCCTGGAATCCCTCGACTTCTCTCCCCCACCGGCTGACGCGATGACATCACGCAGGCGCGGTGACGCGCGAGGTCCACCCGTCCCAACCGGAATGTCCTCTCTCTCTTTCTACCCATGTGACTGTCGGCGGGGTTTTTTCCACCATTAGCAGCTGCCCCCTACTGGGACAGCTGGGAACTGTCGGTTTTTTATCTCCCTCTCTTCACCCTCTTAATAAAACGTGTTTCTCTCTGTTATGCATGTCATCTGCAAGGCAGGCGCCTCATGGCCGCCCGGGTTCACTATGTAACCAAGTCAAGTTCCTGATTGACAGGACGCTGTCTTTCTGGCAATAAAAATAATTCTGATTCTGATTCATGGGGAGAACATGCTAACTCCACGCAGAGAGGCCACCGAGCCGGGGAAGCGAACCCACGACCTCCTTGCTGCGAGGCAACAGTGCTAACCACTGCACCACCACGCAGCCCCTGACTAGAGAAATAACTGATAAAACAATTCAAACTGACCCAAATACTCCATCATGTCACTGAAAATATGTCATCCTAATGTACCAAAACCAGACCCTGACCCCCCTCCACACACACACACACACACACACACACACACACACACACACACACACCCTCCTTTATACATCAGTCGGCTCTCAAAAACAGACCTTTTTTTTTTGTATCTCTTATTGATTCACTTGCGTTTTCCACGAGATAAGAAAGAAACAAAGTCTGCTCCTTCTGAAGTGACTGAAACCAGCTGGACGGGTCTAACAGCTGATTACTGGAGTTATGCAGCACAGAGACTTATATGAACTTGTTCAGAACTACAAAAGCATTTCTACCCGAACTTTTGTTTTTTGGATTTTGGTGCTGCGTGTCTCAAAGTGATCAAAACCAAGAACATCATCATCGTATCTACAGCTGTCACCGCTCCATCCTGGTTGTCTTCTTTAAACCGAGCAGGTCTTTCTCTAAACAGGAAGTAAACCCACTCCTCTTTCAGGAATCCACAGAATCTAACAGCCTTCCTTCTTCTCTCTGTGAAACGGAGCGCTCTGTGTGGGAGGTAAAATGGCTCAACCGGGATTTAAGTTGGACTTGGAGAAAGTCTGCTGTTCCATCTGTTTGTACCCCATGGAACACCCAGTGACCATTCCCTGCGGACACAGCTACTGCAAGAACTGTATTGAAGACCACTGGAATGTCGAGAGTCCCGCTGGTTCTTACAGCTGTCCTCAGTGCAGACAGACCTTCAGCCCGAGGCCCGTCCTGGTGAGAAACACCGTGTTAGCAGAGCTGGTGGATGAAATGAAGACGGCAGAACACAAGTCTGTCAAAGCTGATCTGTGCTGTGCTGGACCCGAGGACGTCCCCTGTGATTCCTGCTCAGACAGGAAGCTGAAAGCCGTCAAGTCCTGTCTGCAGTGTCTGGTCTCTTACTGCGAGCAGCACCTCCAGCCACACTATGACTCTCCTGCCTTTGAAAAGCACAAACTGATAAACCCGTCCGAGAAGCTGAAGGAGATCATCTGCTCCCGTCACAGCGAAGTTAAAACGATGTTCTGTCGCACCGATCAGAGATGTATCTGTGTCCTGTGCTCCGAGGAGGAACATAACGACCACGAAACGGTTCCGGCTGAAACGGAAAGAAGCGAGAAGGAGAAACAGCTGGCGCCAAGTCGCCAAAGCATTCAGCAAAAACTCCAGGGGAGAGAGGACAACGTGAAGGTGCTCCAGAAGGAGGCGGAGGCCATCGATCGCGCTGCTGATGAGGCTGTGACGGACTCAGAGAAGATCCTCACTGAGCTGATTCGGCTGATTGAAAAGAAAAGCTTTTCTCTCAAGCGACAGATCAGGAATCAGCAGGAAAAGGAGGTCAATCAGGTCAAAGAGCTGCTCCAGAACCTGGAGCAGGAGATCGGCGAGCTGACGAGAAAGGACGCTGAACTGGACCGGCTGTCTCAAACGGAGAATCACACCGAGTTCCTGCACATGTTCGCTTTGCTTTCAGATCTCAGTGACATCACAGAAGTCTCCTGCCTCAAGCCGCTCAGCCTGCTGTACTTCACGGACGTGACGACGGCTGTGTCAAAGGTCAAAGAGCAACTGAAGAGCGTTCTCTATAACGAATGGCCCAACGTTTCCGCCACCGTGACTAAAGTGGATGTGTTACTGCCTCAGCCAGAGCCCAGAACCAGACCAGAGTTCCTACATTTTTACCAACCAGTCACACTGGATCCAAACACCGTGAACATGCAGCTCTTTTTATCGGACGGGAACAGAAAAGCAGCATATAGAGTTCTAAAGCACGGATACCCGAGCCACCCTGAGAGGTTTATGAACAGGTCTCAGGTCCTGAGTGAAGGAACGCTGACGGGCCGTCACTACTGGGAGGTGGAGTGGACCGGGGCCGGGGCCTACATAGCAGTCGCATACAAAAATATAACCAGGACAGGAGAAAGTAGCGAGTTTGGAAACAACGACAAGTCCTGGGTGTTGCTGTGTTCCGACAGTCTGTACGAATTCAGACACAACGGCTTCAGGACTTCCATCTCCGGACCTCAGTCCAAAAGAACAGGAGTGTATCTGGACCACAGAGCAGGGATTCTGTCCTTCTACAGCGCCTCGGACACCGTGGCTCTCCTCCACAGAGTCCAGACCACGTTCACCGAGCCGCTCTGCGCTGGATTCAGGGCGCATCACTCCGTACGAGCAGAATCTACAGCGGTGTTCTGTGAGCTGAAATAAACAGAGCGAGTGGAGAACCCCAGGGCTCTGTTCTTAGTCCAAGAGTATTCTGACTTGATCTACTTCTAATTGCTACATTGCATAAATGATGTAAACGGTTATATTTAATAGATAGAGCTGTACAATTAATTTTCTGATGACTTAGATTGTACACACTCAGAGTGTATCAGTGATACTAACCCTCATAAATTCAATTACTTCTGGCCTTAAAGTGTCCAGATGAAGTTTTAGTATTAGGACTTTAACCAAAAACCTGCCATGTTTATGTCTGATGCCCTCTAGTGGAGGGTCTACAGGTGGAAAGGGACAATTTTATAGGGATGAGGGCCCGATACCGGTATCGGTTAAAGTTACCCGATACCAGGAACCGATAATAATAATAATAATAATAATAATAATGCATTTTATTTAGAAAGCGCCTTTCAAGGAACCCAAGGTCACTGTACAACAATTTAAATGATAAAAATCAAGTTAAAAACAGTTAAGTAGTTAAAACACAAGACTCATAAAATCCTAGACGACACAAAACCACAATACAAGATCAAACTAACTCATAGACAGTAGGCATTGGTCCCATCTGTTAGTGATGGGACCAATTAACACTCAGTGCATTTACATGCACATCTAAGTCGAGCTAGATCAGTCTAGGTTGATCTTATGTTAATAAACTGGGAGCCTTTATCCTAGTTTACACGTCTGTTAGAAAACCGAACTCTTAAATGAAGTTCGCTCCACTCCGCTATGATAGGGGGCGACATGCGCCCTTTCCTGTTGGTCTTCTGCCGTGGTTTTCTTAGCGTTTAAAAACTCTTGTTGTTAAAAACAGCTTGTTGGCAAGCTGTCCGTTTGTTTTTGCTGCTATAGTCTTTTACCGCTACTGATTTGTTTGTATTCCCACTTCCGCGGTGTCGTCACTCTCGGAGGAGGAGCTCCCAGACAGCATTAGCTCGACTAAGCTGTTTACATGGAGGAGGAAGTCGAGCTACAACCGTATTATCTGGGTGCTTTAGCTCGATTAGATCCAGTTCGACTTCAGCCGGACTAACGTGTTTACATGCAGTTGAAAAAACCGACTTAAAGCGGCTCTCTGGAGCATTTTTCTCTGTATCAAAGTTTTCTAAATGTTCTAAATGATATTTCAGGTCTAAACTATGATCTATGGGTTGAGTTCCACAACATCTGTCATTCTGATGAAGACCCTCCTTCCTCCTAGAGACCCCTTTCCATTATTTCTTGCCGCCGACATTTTTCAGCCAATGAAATTCAAATGTCTGCATTCTCTCAACATGCACGCGTATCGACCAAACCTGTACCAGTAGGGGGCGCTGTCGTACAGGACGCTCTGTGTGTTTCTCTGCCGTCTCAGCCGTTCACTGAGGACTCACAGCTCATTTCTACTAAAAACCTACCCATTCTCCAGATAAAGATGGATTTATTTTAATTTTTAAACCTTTCACCTCACAGAATGGCAAGGCTTGACAGGATTACGCGTTTATTTTGGTCAGAAAGTTCATCCAGGGCCGAGTCAAGTTCAGCTTCAGAGTCCAGCAGCAGCTCTCTGCTAACAGAGCTAATATCAGAAGCAGCAGGGACAGAGAGGGCTCTTCAGACCCTCGTAGTGTTGTTGGAATAAGATTGTGAACTGTGAGTGATTAAACCCTACACATTGAGCTGTACAGTTCATGTCCGAAGTATATGCGCCGTGTGCACGCGCGCACACGCGACCGGACGCGCGTGTCGAGATGTTTTGAGGAGGAGCCTTTGGAACGCTAGATTCAAAAACTGCTCTCTTGCTGAAATCCTCCGGAGTGCCGCTTTAAGTCGATTTAAGGCAATAATTCAGTTTTCTAGACTGCATGTAAACGCACTGACTGATAAGTGGTCTGTTCGCAACTGACAGCCACACCCACTGGCACAGCTGCACCTTTGACAATGAAGGCAGCTTGACTTCTTTTGTTATCTTGAAAGTTTCAACTCATCCTATTGAAAAACAGCCATTCACACCTCCAACCGATTCATCACCCAAGCCCTTTCCCAACAATACCTCCTCTCCACACCCCTCCCTTTCACCCTCAGACCCCCTGCCTGCATTAACAGGCTTTTGTTTGTTTTGCCATGAAATTAAAAAGTGAATACAAAGCAGGCGTGCATAGTGCTTACAGTCACCCCCCAAAAATGAACGGTTCTCTACAAAGACTCGGTTCTCTTCGTTCACAGCGAAGAGCCGTTCAAATGATTTGGTTCGTTCATGAACGTCACATCACTACTGTCTGTGACTGGTGATTTATGTTGTAGTTTCCTATATTGAACACTAGGGGGAGCTATTGAGCTAAAGAGGAACAGTGTGGGTTGAGAGCTGGAGATGGTGCCAAATAGTTCATTTTATTTGGTTAAAATGTGGAAAACTGCAATAATTTCACTGTGAAATCACAGAAAATGTTTTTTTTTCACCTTATATTTTAGTTTTGTGATCATTTTTATTAATATATATATATTATTTTATCTAACTCAGTTATTTGTTGTAAAAAGCAGAGAAGAAAAAATAAAACCTGTATTCCAATTTGTTGCATTTTTTTGTGTGGTAGAAGTATCGGTATCGGTACTCGGTATCGGCGAGTACTCAGATTTAAGTATCGGTATCGGATCGGTTTTGAAAAAGTGGTATCAGAACATCCCTAATAATTACATTTAAAAACTAAAGCTGATTATTATATAGTTGTTATAAAAACTTGAACCAATAAATATAGACATCTATTTTAAATCATAACAGTCATATTACTAAAATATCCTTACGTCATTTGAAATATGATGCAAAAGGTAAATTAAAAACCTAAAACTGAATGTCAAATTTTTAATATGCAATTTGAAAAATAAAAAAATGTACGTAATATAAGATGAAGCAAAGCTAAATGTTTCCATCAGCTTGAAATAATCTTTAATTCAGTTAAGTTTTTTAATTAAACTTTATTATGTTTGGAATTATTTTTATGTTTTCAGTTTCAGATTTAATTTTTTTTCAGATTCAAATCTGTTTTTTTTTTAAGTTCAAAACTTATTTTTTCAGTTTCAGATCATTTTTTTACACTTTCAAGTTGGATTTTTTTTCAGATTCAAATTTTGGCCCTGATCTGAAAGGAGTGGGTGGGGAAACATGATTGACAGTCAGCAACGGGACTGGAGCGGCTGCCACTTCCATGTTGCATTCAGTGACCGTGGGAACTTCAGGAACTTTGTAGACACTTTCTTGTACTACATTTATCGTCCTGCTTGGAAAAAAATCTAGTGCAAAATCTGGTTTTGTAAGACATGTCATCTACACCTGTTACCAATCACAGTTCAGGAATATTTATATACATGTACAATTATGTGGAAAGAACAGCCATTCTTCAAGCGGAGAAATTTCCTACAACCACAAAGTAGCCCCTACCTACGTTGACTGGATAATGGCGTCTGGACCTGGTGGAATGAACGATACCGGTAAAAAAGTGTAAAAAAAATGATCTGAAAGCGAAAAGTAAATCTGAAACTGAAAAAAGACGTTTTGAACTTGGAAAAAAACAGATTTGAATCTGAAAAAAATAAAACTCAGCTTATTCAGATCAAAACACATTTCTGGTCTAGGTGTTCCTCAGGGTTCTGTTCTTGGGCCACTTCTGTTTATCAGATATTTGCTTCCCTTTAGTGGCATCTTCTGTAAAATCTGCCAAAATTTTCATCCTCCGTTTCCAACCTAGAACCAGGTTCATCTACGTAGAAGTTACTACTCTACATCCTCAATCTAATAGTTTTATTATAAATGACCTTTTAGGAGTTAACCGTGTTAGTCGGCGACTTTTAGCCTAAAAATAGTGACAGAAGCAGGACGAGTGAAAAGTTCACTTTAAGAATTCTGAAATATATTTTATGTACCAAACTGAAGTTCTGCTGTTTTGTGAAAATAAATACATTTTCATCTAATTTGACCTGCATCCAACATTTAAAGTGATAATATGCAACTTTTTCATATTTTTAAATCTTTTCCTTGAGCCAGTCTGTGCTAATATGACCCTTTACAGTTAATGAAAAGTCACTTAGCCCCATCTGGTGGTTAGATCCAGAATACCACAATTGCAAAATCTCTGTCGCCATCACGGTACCCAGGAAGTCACGTGTGTCACGAGGGTTAGGCTAACCCAAAGTAGCTAGCTGTTATGCTAGCTCTGGAGTGTTTTTAGCTCATGATTCCTGATTTTTCCCATCTCTCCCTGCTTGAACACAGCTGATTTCTTTGAAGGAGTAAATAACCGCTCCTGTAGAAAGCTATGAAGGCTGAGGAGACATTTCAACAGGTAGATTTAGGCGTTTAGAAGCTGAAACAATATGCTAACTTGTGTAATGCAGTGATTTAAAACGGACACCAGAGGGAGCCCAAAACAAGCAAAACTGTATATTGTCACTTTAAGTAGTGAAGAAGTTATTTAGTAAATTAAATGCATGGATAATTTTCAACTTTTCGTTTATTTATTAAATGTTCTTTCAATGTTTACAATAATTTACATAATACCGGTAATTTACAAAGAGAAAAACTTTTATCTGTAAGGAGAAAAGGTTGATTTACTGCTAGATGAACAAAAACCAGCAGCTAAAACAAAAGAACGGTCAAACTTTTCCTGGTAGGTTGAGACTCAAAAGCAGAAGCAAAGAAACATTTAAATTGGACAAAACTGCTGCACAATAATCCATGTGAATAAATCAACATCAGACAAAATAGGGTTTCTTTGGCACAGATGTTTTATCAGGTCACAGCTCCAGATGTTCTGTAAACAGACGTTTAGCTGAAGAATATGAACAGAACAAATCAAGTCTCCAGCTGAATTAAAAGTTATGGTTTAAAATGTTTCCACTGGTTGATTTGAAAGATTCTCAGCTGTGTAATCATTACGTTTCACCAGAGCACTAGTATCGTTTTAGCTTCAGCATAGAGCAAAAGTACTGATTCATCCACAGCCGGACCTTCTGGGATCTTTTAAAGTGGTTTTTGCTCAACAGTTTTTCAGATGTTCTGATTCTAAAAGAGCTGAAAACAACAAATCTCTGGCTGCAGGATTTTCAACATGTTTTAAAATTATTAGGGAAAAAGTAGAGGACAAAATAACAACCCAAACTAACCATAGCAGATGAAAAGACTTCAGAAGTCTGTAGGGAGCAGGACCTGAGACGCCTCAGGAATCACGCTGTTAGATTTTAAACTCATCATTTAAACATACAACTTCAGAAAGTGTTCCGATACCAGGACTGACAAATCTGCCAAAGTACATTTAAAAAACCCTGAAGGACCTTCAGAAGGTCTGGAGAACTGATCCAGGTAGAACACTTCATTAAAACACTGCTAGAACTTTTCATTTAAATTCTAGAACCACTTTATAAAATGACAGGAAAGTCTGGAAAATATGGAGATAAGGATGGAGACGGAGTTGAATTCAAACAGAACCCTGAATCGTTTATGAAGTTTAACTGATCGGATATAGAACGGTCACTTTGACTGAATGTAAAAGGTTCTGAGGGAAGAGTAAGAAACAGGAACAGAGTGAAGCAGCTGATACAGTCCTCCAGACCCCCCATGTCCCTCCTGATTCCCCACAGGAACCTCTAGACCCCACAGGTCCCTCCAGACTCCCCCCATGTCCCTCCAGATCCCCCCAGGAACCCTCCAGACCCCACAGGTCCCTCCAGACCCCACAGGTCCCTCCAGACCCCACAGGTCCCTCCTGATTCCCCACAGGACCCTCTAGACCCCACAGGTCCCTCCAGACTCCCCCCATGTCCCTCCAGATCCCTCCAGGAACCCTCCAGACCCCACAGGTCCCTCCTGATACCCCCATGTCCCTCCAGATCCCCCTGGGACCCTCCAGGTCCCTCCAGACCCCCCTCTGACTCAGAGACTAGCCAGCTCCAGCAGCAGCCGCTCCTTTTCCCGCTGCAGCTCCGCCACGCTGTTCCGGTTCTGGTCCAGCCGGTCCTCCAGCCACTGCAGCAGCGGCCCGCTGACCGCCGACATCTGGCTGCACAGGTTCTTGGTGAACACCGACCCGTTGTGGATCTTGGTGACCGGGTCCAGGTGCGACAGGCCGTGGATCCTGCGGTAGGCGTCCTGCTCCTCCTGACACAGGATCCGCGGCAGCTCCACGGCGGACTCCAGGCACACCTTCCCGATGGCGTCCCGGGGAACGACGTGCACCGGGATCTCGACGCGCTCGTACTCGGAGCCCTTCTGCGCCTGCGCGGACTGGAAGCAGGTGTACAGGACCCGACCCGTCTTGGTGTTCTTATCCTCGATGAAGCAGGAGAAGATGAGGCCCACGAAGCACCGGTCCAGCATCTGGTACATGGCCTGGGTCCGCACGTCTACGTGGGACGGCCACACGGTGATGTGCGGGTGGGAGTGGTACCAGCCGACCACCCGCATCGGCCTCCCGGTGGCGTCCGCCAGCCGCTCCGCCTCGGTGGAGGCGGCGGACAGCTGCTCCGGGGAGATCTCCACCCGGTCCTTCCTCTTGTCCGAGCGCCGGAGGATGATGACGGAGTGGATGTGGACGATGCGGGACGCCTCCACCTCCCCGATGCACAGACCCATCACCTCCTCCTTCTCCGTGCTCAGCGCGTGGTTCATGCACACCAGGAAGGCGTCGGACTCCAGGTGGACCGCGCTCACGGCCATAGTTCGGTTCTTCTGTCCGGTTCTGGCTCCACAGAGGACGGAAACAAACTGAACTCAGCTCCACTTCCGCTTCCTCCTCCTCCTCCTTCTTCTTCTTTGGATTTTAACCTCTTTGATGCAGCTGCACCGCCCCCTGCTGGTTCTCCGGCTCACTGCAGTCCCTTTAGCCGGTTCAGTCCAGTTAGAAACATCCTGGAAATAAGAAAGTTAGTGTGAGTTATATTTAAGTCTCAACAGGTAATCACAACTAGATCAATTATTAAAGTAAAAATCATTCAGTGTCATTTTTAAAATGAGGATGAGTCAAAAGCAGAGAAATAATTTCCCTACATATTTTTTTATGCAACATTGAACTTGACAAATATATCTGAAGGACTGGTATGGAAGAAAATGTGTCTCACCAGATTTAGAATTTTTTATAAGACATTGAATTTCAAACACCAAAATTGTTTGCAGTGAATTTAAAACCTTTTTTTTTTTTTTTGCTGTGAAATAAAATTCAGACATTACTTTTGCCAGTAAAATATTCAGTATATTATTTTTTCAGTGTTAAAAAAATTTCACTGTATTATTTTTCAGTCTTCAAATTCAAAATGCGATGTGTTACATTTTTTCTTTAGGCCTACATAGTTCTGATCCGAAATCGATTGCTTATCCTCGCTCCAAGCACTGACACTGAATTACAGCAGACATCGAATTTAAGGATCCGAAATAAACCAATCACAAATGAGCACATTGAATTTATTTATTCGAATTTTTAACACTGAAAATTAATACTTTTAACAATGAAAAATATTAAACTGAATATTTTACTGGCAAAAGTTATGTTTGAATTTTATTTCACAGCCAAAAAATTGGGTATTTTAAATTCACTGCATAAAATTTTGGTGTTTGAAATTCAGTGTCTTATAATAATTCAAAATCTGGTGAGGCGGATTTTCTTCTATAGACTGGACCAGTCATTCAAGCCAGCATAACCCAAACAGCAGTCAAATATATTTGTCAAGTTCAATGTTGCATGGAAATAAATGATTATGATAATAATTATTACTATATTAGACTCCAGTGTGTCAAGGCATTTTAGGCTCCGCCCACTCTGGTTCTGCTGGAGGTTTCTTCCTGTTCAAAGAGAGTTTTCCTTCCCACTGTCGCCCTCCTGCTCTGCTCAGAATGAGGGATTCAGTTTCAGTCCAATCAGCTGGTTCCTTCATAAGAAGACAATTTAATTTATTGTTGTTTATAACCAATCTAATTTTATTCCAACTGAATTACATTGACTGTAACCAGTTGTCCTGAATTTGGACCTGAAATCATCTGGATTTGTTGATTTGTTCAGCTTTTTCAGATGACTTGTGTTGTGACCTGATGCTTCAGAAATGAACTAAATACAAGTCACTATGGCCCAGTCCCAATATTCACACTTCCACCCTCGCGCCCCTGAATTGCGCGTTCCCGTGGAGGTTTGATTTTGTGTGGCCCTCGCCTGGATTTCAAGAACGGTAGAATTTAGTCCTCCGTCAGGCTGTTGATGTACTTTTTAAAATTCCTATGTTGAGATCTTTACTAATGTGAGGCAGATCAACCAAACTACAGTTGAAGTAAAAATCCTTTATACATGTTAAGGCCGTCTTTTATTATTCAAGTTCTTTCTTTTAACTTTATGTTCTGATAAATAAAATCTCAAACATTCATCGGCTTTTACTACAAAGCACACGAAACTTGGCTGAATATGGATTCAAATTTATTCTCAAGACCAAGATACTAGAAAACAATCGACCAATCAAATCAAAGAGATTCAATGCTGTTTTTTTTAAAGGAAAACCTACAATACCTATGTTTGTATTTACAAAGATTTAAGGATCCTTTTCTACAAGAAAGCAAATGTTTAGCTCTGTTCAATAAAATGTTGCATTCATTAAAAATAAACAAAATTCACAATAAAAAAATTTTTGCATTAAAAAAATAAAAATTTGTGGGCCCTTAGGAATTTTTATTTGGCGATTTTGGCCCTTGTCTTGAAAAAGTTTGGACACCCCTGGCTTAGGGTGTCCCGATTCTCTTGGGTGGAGACTTCGGACCTTGTCCCCGCCCCCTTTTCCACCCTCGATACACACTCGCTACGCACTTTGCCGAAGTCCGCACCGATGTGGACTTCGGCAAAGTGCGTTATTCATAATTCCAAGTGCACTTCATAGAGGACTGTAGGGTGGAGGTGCGAGTATTGGGACAGGGCCTATTGCTCCGGTCAGTGGACAACTTCCTGTTTCTAGAGACTCCACCCACATCGAGCGATGTCACCAGTGGGTGTGGTCCTTACTGTAGATAAATATAGATAATGACCTGTTAAATGACACCAATATTTTTTTAATTTCTAGCTGTTTTGGCCCTAATTTGTCACCATCCTGTTTCTTTTAATGGTTTTGCAGCTTTAAATTCAGGAGACGATGGAAATAAAAACAAGTTCATGAAACTTCCTGGGTCACAAGAGTGAAATGAAAATTCTAAGTAAGAATTATTTAACTTTAAACTGTTCCACCTGTTAATTGTTGCTGTGAATTTCTGGCTAAGAACTTTCTGAACAGACAAGTTTATTATGATGATGAAAAATAAAACTTTTGAAATTTTTTTCATTTTATTGCTTTTTAAATTATAATTATATGTTGAATAAAGTTTTGCTAAATAAAGGCATCCTCAGGTAAACTTCATTTTTCCAAACACACTTTGTTTTTGTCTTAATGAAAAACGATTTCACATTATGTTAAAAACAGACACAAAATTTAATAAAAAAAATACTATTACTTTAAATTTGTTCCATAAATCTTCATAAATTTATCTCTGGATCCTGTTTCTTTTAGAGTTATTTCTGTTTTGTCTTGTTTTTTATGAACTCAACCGTTTTAATAGTAAAATATGCTGCTTTATCTTTGTTGAGTTTAATAAACGGCATATACATTTGATCAGATAAAGAATCAGAAGGAAGATGTTTGTGTTTCCACCTGTTGAACAGGGAGAGGTGGTCTTTAGGACCCAGAGGACTCAAACTTGGCTCCTCTCGTGGTACCTTCATGTACTGTAGGAATATTTAGCTTTACATCATATATGTGGTTTCTCATGGTCAAAAAGTGAATTTTCAGTGAAAATGTGAAAGTTTGAGAAAATTAAACATAGAAAATGTTTAATATTAAAAACAGAAAGTGTCATAAAAGACTAGATTAGCCAGTCAAGTCACAGAAAACCCCTTCAAAATAAGTTTAGTCCGATCAGTTCTTGACTTTCTGTCCCGAGTGTCTAAACTAAATAGAGACAGATCAGGACAGGGAGAGTAATTATTTTAGTTTCAAGCCTTTACGGGATGTTTGGGTCGTTCTGAAGTGGCGTCTATCTACAGTAAGGACCACACCCACATGGTGACAGTGGGCGGAGTCTCTAGAAACAGGAAGTAGTCCTCTCACAAGAGAAATGAGCTAGTCAGGAGAGACATTGCTGCAGATCGGTGATAAATTAGCCGCTAATTTTCTGGTTTCTCACAGATCAAAACATGCATGTCAGTTAATTCTAAGCAGCTCTGGATAAAAGCGACATTCAGGACATAACGGTGCAGGTTTAGGGAACTCTGGGTTTATAGAGGACGGTTGTCTGGTTGAGTCATTACATTTTAATTAAGGTGATAAAAAATAAAACAATGAAAACCAAAGGTTTCTGGTTTAACGTCAGCTCAAGATAAAATCATAAACACACCTGGATGCCACACCTAAACAACATCTATACTGTGAAAAAGTATTTACCCCTTACAGATTTCCTCTGTTTGTGCTGACTCATCACAAATAAATGTTTCAGATTTCACAAAGATAACCTGAGTAATTAAAAAATATTGTTTTCAATTAATCATTTCATTGTTTAAAGGCACACTATGCAGTTTTGCTTGTTTTTAGCACCCCCTAGTGTCCGTTTTAAATAACTGCTGTAAAAACGTTAGCATAGTTTCTGCTCAGAAAGCCCTAAATCTCCCTGTTAAATGTCTCCTCAGCCTTCACTGGAGCGGTTCATCACTCAGTCAAAGAAATCAGCTGTTCAAGCAGGGAGAGATGGGAAACATCAGGAATCATGAGCTAAAAACACTCCGGAGCTAGCATAACAGCTAGCCACATTGGGTTAGCCTAACTGGGTGACTTTGAGAGACTTCAGGGCACCGGACCAGAGACTCAGAAATAGGGATGTCCCGATCCGATCATGTGATCGGAAATCGGCCCCGATCACGTGATTTTGGACTCGATCGGAATCGGACGTCACCTTCCGATCTGGACTGGGTTTCCTCTACATGCGCCCCGCCAAAATAAAAGCCGCTATGCCTTCAGAAGGAAGTTTGGGTTTTTAATATAAACAATAGCACATGGGATTTATATATAGTCTATATTTGTGCACTTATATTAACCATAATCAGAGTCTGAATCAGTTTCCGGTCCAGGAGGAGGGAGGGGCCGGCCGAGACCGGGAGACACACGAGCAGCAACCGGGTTCGCTGCTCTCTCCACACCCGCCGGGACTCGTCCTCCCCCTGAACGGAAAGCACCGACGGGAGTGCTCGGTCTGGAGGAGGCGAGGCCGGCGTGGAGCGAGTCATATGGTGCATTCAATTTGTACTCGGAAGTCGGAAATTCCGAGTTAATTCCGAGTCGCAAATTAATTAAAGTCTAAAACAATGTTTTGGATGCGTGCTGCTAACAAAGTCAACAATGGCAATGTGTTTGTGTGTGAACCAAACATGTAAAGAAATACAACCATAAATTACTTTATACTTTGGTTTCCCGATTTTTCTGACTTTGCAAACAGAACGCTGTAACTTGGGTGTGACGTCATTCCCAGTTCCGAGCTCCGAGGACAAATCGAATGCACCAATACCCGCGCTAACTGGTTCCCCCTACGCCGCGTCTCCATCCAGGCTCAGTTGCCATACAGGAGGAGACTCTGCTCCGTGCTGCACAACACAACAAATAAATTGAGCGATGTTAAGATTTTTAAAAAGCGCTTTCTGAGGTGGAGCTTCCTGATTACATGTCGTTCCAAAACGCACCAAACACTGAAGGATTTCTCCAAATATTCTAATTAAGAAGTTGTTCAGAGCTGCTGCAGTCAGAGGATAAAGCAGGAGGAGGAGGAGTGAAGGAGGAGCTGATGACTTAATATATGATCCGGGTCATTGTCAGTAAACAAGTTTGTTCTTTTTGGGCAAAAACTGGAGCAGAGTGTTAAAATAATGTTGACGTTTCTGCACCTGAACAGCTGTAGGAAAAAAAGATTTAATAAAAGGGACTTTTATTAACCTGTAAAGGGTCAGATTAGCACAGACTGGATTAAGGAGGAGATTTAAAATTATAAAAAAGTTGCAAAGCCTTTAGGTATTTCAGCTAACGCCCTTTAAAGGGTTAATAGTCCTCAATCAATGGTCGACTTTAAATCTACCCAGGGTTCATGAGATGTTTTGATGAAGACAAACAGCCTCCCACATGAAGCGTATCTCAGCTCAACGCTCTGAAATCCGAGTCTACGTGCAGCCCCTGAACGCCTCTCCCCCTCCTGGAGGAAGCAGAGCCACATCCATCAGACCCGCTGAGGTTTCCAGACCCACCGAGCTGCTCTCCCCTCTCCGGCCGCTGGCAGGTGTCTCTGAGCGGATCCACCGTCCGTCATCAGCGGGGGAGCGATGCGACGCCTCGGCGGAGGAGGAGACGAACCGAGCGGCCAGAAGCAGCGAGCTGAGAGGAAGATCTGACTTCGTTCCTTCAAGACGGAGAGGTAAGAGGAGAACACGGTTCTGGTTCTGGTTCCGGTGAGGCGGGTCGTTTCCGTGCTGCTGGTTGCGTCCAGCCTCGGCGGCAGGATGAGTCATAGGTAGCGGCTGGACCCGCAGGAGGATCCGCTGGAGCTAAAAGTCCGCAGCTTTCAGCTGCACAGGCTGTGCGTGTGCGCGCGCGTGTGTGTTTTACGGTGCACCGGGACTCCAGTCTGGAGTGGTGGTGGGGAGGGGGGGGGGGGGGGGGGGGGGGGGGGGGGGGGGCTCTGAGACCCAGAGGGAGACCGGTACCGTTCGGATCAGGAAGTTCTGGAGAACCAGTGAGTTCCTGTCCAGGTTCTGATCTGAGATCAGGGGTTCTGGACTAAAACCACCTGTAACCTGAGTCAGAGCAGGAAAATCCAGCTTCTGCTTCACTTTCCTCCTGTTGGGTAAACTTTAGATTTAATGTTTATTAACGGGAACCTTTATTGATGTGCATATTGAGAACTGTACTGTATCTGTAGACCTGTTCTCAATGTTCCAGTCGTTTTTACTCAACCTGCTGTTCTCTAACGAGCTGATAAACTCACTACAGCTGATCAGTCTGGATCCATTAGAACTGGTCTCTAACCAGTCCTCCTCATCATGACGCTCACATTCTGACATCATCAGACCAAGACCTAACAGCTGACCAGCAGATCGTCACCATGGAGACGTGATGTTCTCAGATGGAAGTGTCCACTGAGGTTAGAGGTCACAGAAGTCATCAGCAGGCTGATGCAGAGAGAGTAGAAGTGATGACATCATCATCATGGTGAACCTGAGGAACCAGCTGATGGATGTCGGACCACTCCAGGACCATTTGAGGGAGGTGAGAGGAGCCAGGCGTCACGAGGGACCAGTGGGTAGGGGTGTGATATTTAAATAACGTTTTTAAATAATATTGAAGTTCTTATGTTGACGATGAGGCAGCAGCATTTCCTCCACTTTGTCACAGAGAACAAAACCTACCCTGAAGCGTCTCCATCACATGGTGCTACAGAAGTCATCATCCCAGAGTTCCTGAAGCTCTGAGCCGATGTCAGATGAACTTACTGACGGTCTACCAGCTCCACAGTCTTCCTCGTCATCTTTGGAACTTGTGGCAAGACTACGGCGTGTTATTGGAGCCAAAATTAAGACGCCGACTTCACCTATCAATGTGATCCTATGGGATCAGCTGCTGTGGCGGCTGGTGACATTTTTTTTGGGTGGGGCGCATTTTTACAAATCAGTTTTCAGATGCGCAAATAATCACATCTCATCACCACTGGAGCAGAAAATGAAGCTAAATATTTTCATCTGACTGAATACAGTGGTGTGAAAAACTATCTGCCCCCTTCCTGATTTCTTATTCTTTTGCATGTTTGTCACACAAAATGTTTCTGATCATCAAACACATTTAACTATTAGTCAAAGATAACACAAGTCAACACAAAATGCAGTTTTTAAATGATGGTTTTTATTATTTAGGGAGAAAAAAGATCCAAACCTCCATGGCCCTGTGTGAAAAAGTGATTGCCCCCTGAACCTAATAACTGGTTGGGCCGCCCTTAGCAGCAATAACTGCAATCAAGCGTTTGCGATAACTTGTAACGAGTCTTTTCCAGCGCTCTGGAGGAATGTTGGCCCACTCATCTTTGCAGAATTGTTGTAATTCAGCTTTATTTGAGGGTTTTCCAGCATGAAGCGCCTTTTTAAGGTCATGCCACAACATCTCAATAGGATTCAGGTCAGGACTTTGACTAGGCCACTCCAAAGTCTTCATTTTGTTTTTCTTCAGCCATTCAGAGGTGGATTTGCTGCTGTGTTTTGGGTCATTGTCCTGCTGCAGCACCCAAGATGGCTTCAGCTTGAGTTGACCAACAGATGGCCTTCAGGACATTCTCCTTCAGGATGTGTTGGTAGACAGTAGAATTCATGGTTCCATCTATCACAGCAAGCCTTCCAGGTCCTGAAGCAGCAAAACCTCCCCAGACCATCACACTACCACCACCATGTTTTACTGTTGGTATGAGGTTCTTTTTCTGAAATGCTGTTACTTTTACGCCAGATGTAACGGGACACGCACCTTCCAAAAAGTTCTACTTTTGTCTCGTCGGTCCACAAGGTATTTTCCCAAAAGTCTTGGCGATCATTGAGATGTTTTTTTAGCTAAATAGAGACGAGCCTTAATGTTCTTTTTACACTTGGAAATCTGCCCTGCAGGCCGTTGTTGCCCAGTCTCTTTCTTATGGTGGAGTCGTGAACTCTGACCTTAATGGAGGCAAGTGAGGCCTGCAGTTCTTTAGATGTTGTCCTGGGGTCTTTTGCGGCCTCTGGGATGAGTTGTCTCTGCGCTCTTGGGGTCATTTTGGTCGGCCGGCCACTCCTGAGAAGGTTCACCACTGTTCCATGTTTTTTCCATTTGTGGATAATGGCTCTCACTGTGGTTCTCTGGAGTCCCAAAGCTTTAGAAATGGCTTTAGAACCTTTACCAGACTGATAGATCTCAGTGACTTTTGTTCTCATTTGTTCCTGAATGTCTTTGGATCTTGGCATGATGTCTAGCTTTTGAGGTGCTTTTGGTCTACTTCTCTGTGTCAGGTAGCGCCTATTGAAGTGGTTTCTTGATTGAAACAGGTGTGGCAGTAATCAGGCCTGGGGGGGGGGGGGGGGGGGGGG
>SSNR01000257.1:505893-522769 GCA_006937965.1 Callopanchax toddi | reverse complement strand
TGGGGGGGGGGGGGGGGGGGGCAATGCCCCCCCTTTCCCATGCCTACATCCGGCCTCGCATGTTGGATTAACTTAATGGAACTTACCAGTTGAAACAATTACCGGTAGTTTAAGTTGGTTCAACTATTCTATTTCTTCAGTGTGAATATCACTGACTTTTACTTTAATTGAACCCATTAGTTGTCTTGACTAAACCAAAATAGATTAAGGGAAATAAGTCTATCATCTGAACTACAGCCCAAATATTATTTTTAGAGTGTACTTTGTGATCTTAGAGGCTCCACCCACATTTAGTTATGTCACCAGTAGATAAATAACTGATCAAATACTGTTTTATGACCCAAAAATCACTTTAAGTATGTGCTGATTTTTATCTTTGACCTCTTGCAGACCATTCTGGCCTTAAAGTGACCAGATGAAGTATTAGTACTAGTACTTTCATCAAAATCCTGCAATATTCATTCCTATAAGTGTCTGCTGCCCCCTGGTGTAGGATCTACAGATGAAAAAGGCCAGTTTTGTGCCTTTATTCCTATTGTATTGTTATATAATTACATAAAACAAAGAATCTATTAACATTAACCAATAAATAGTTCTGATTTTTTACTTTTCTGCTTTCATAATTCAGGCCATCAGAATGGAGCGGAGTCCATCCGCTGTCGACTCTTCTCTCTGAGGTGAAACATCCCTGGATCTCGTCCAGTAAACTTTAGTTTTTGATCTTTTCTGGTTCTGATGAACCAATCCGCTGGACTCTGGGCGTCGGTTGGTTTATCATTGCTGGTTAAATGAAGCCGATTTAATTACAGATAAAAACATTGATGATGACATGAAGCTGAATCACCAGCTCCTCATATTTAGTCCTCTATCAATCCACATCTACATGCATTAATCAATGGAGGAGGAGGAGGAGGAGGAGGAGGAGGAGGGATAAAGAAAGTGCAGAGGAAGGGTGGAAAGCCTAGTTGCCTGGTGACGGAGACGAGAGGAGATAGAAGGTGAAGAAAGGAGAAAAACGAGGAGGAGAAGATGAGGAGTTCTGGTCACGATGCTGGCCTTCCTGCTGGAGTCTTCCTCTTTTTACATGTGAGGTTTTACTGGATGAAATTGATCTTCATCTGGAGCTTCAGCCATTCATTATGTCGTCTTTAAATTTACAACAAAAGGCTTCCTGGACGAACAGAGATCAGAAACTAGCGTCCAATCAGAATGTTTGATTTTATCTCTGAGAAAAAAACAGGAACAATCATAAAACAATAAATTACATTTATAGTTTTATTCGCTGTACAGGCTGCAGTCTTTTGAATCTACAATAAATCTGATTGTTACTGTCGGGTTTCCCAGCTTGATAACCAGGTTATCAGGTTAGTTCCACTAGTTTAACCTGAACTAGCTTCCCTCTAAGCAGCTGATTGGTCGATGGGGCTGTAGAGACCAGAGGTCAGGACCAGGTCAGTCCTGCTGGTTTTGTGTTAAGACGTTAAAATATTTTTATTAAACCTACTCCGAAAGTCAGAAAGTCTTTAAAATTCAACGAATAATTAAATACAGACGCCCCGATACAGTACCAGCATCGTGTATCGGTCTGATACTATGTGTACTTGTACTCGCTCATTTAAAAGTACTCTGATACTATGAATCAGTACCAGCTCCTAGTTGAGTTGCAGCAGCTCTGTTGTGTAGTACTACGTGTAGTACTACGTGTATTCATGCTGTCTGAATCCTCTCGATACCGTTGAGTTAAGTCAAAGCAGCCATGTTGTATTTAGCTGTTTTGCTAACAGCTGAACAGAAGTTTGGTTCTTGTTGCTGCTGTATGGAAAGCTGTTATATTGTATAATCCAACATTTTGAGATGTGGTACGGCAGGTCATTTGTGTATTTATTGGTTTATCTGAGAGTCCTTTGGTTTGGTCTGTTTTATTTTTTAGAGTTTCGACTTGTTCGGTCTGGATCAGGTTACCGTTAACCTTCAGTTTGACCCCTGACCTTTAGGACAGTTCAGATTGTCATTTAAAAACGGAGAATAAGGAAAGTTTTTATTTACTAGAAACCAGCTGGTGTTTAGTACTCAGTATTGGTACTCAGTATCTGCAAGTACTCAGCTGTAAGTACATGTACTCTGGGGACAATCTGGTATAATTGAATAGAATAAAGTCTGTAGTTTTCTCATTTTATTTGACAGATTGAAGCGCGGCAGGTCTTCGGTTTGTTTTTAGATTTTTGCTCCAGCCAGCAGCATCGTTTTTTGTTATCAGATCAACTTCTTATGATTCGATGCTCAGATATTTCTGGTTGTGATTTCAGGATTTAATCATCTTTTAATCTTGTCTACGTCACATCGAGTCATTCCTCTGGGAAAAAACATTAGTCTGGGAAACAAAATGAAGTGAATTTCTATAATAAAATCAGCTCAGAAGGAGGATGAATCCATCCCTCCATCCTATTTCCTCGTCTCTTTCATTAAAGCTTCTGTTTTCCACATCTCCTCTTTCCTCCTGATGCGTTTCCATTCCCTCCATAAAACGTCACAGTGACACCGTCGGACTTTTCACCTGCAGAAGAAGCAGCTGCTTCCTGTTAAACTGAGATTAAATTACTATTGATTCAAAATCCAGGAGCTTCCAGGAAGTCTCTGAACTGGAGGAACCACTGAGGGTTCAGGATAAATAACCAATAAGATCCTGACAGAATTACCCATCATGCATCATTCTGGGCATTTTCCCTCGGTCTGTTCATCATGATGTGTTTTTGCTTGGGACACAGTTTTTTATAAACGGTCTTGATAAAATTTGAAGTTTAAATTTTATTTTTTTTAAATTGACCAGAACAAGATTTACTGTCCTGTTGAGACATCAGAGGACGAAGTGTCCACTTCCTAAAAAACACTCATAAAGACGTTTCTGTTTCATATGTTTTTAAACTTCTTTAGGTCGAATCTTCAATCCTGATCAAAACAATCAAATATTAAATTATTATCAGGATTTTAACCCTTTAAATGTCAGTTTGATGACATCATGCTACACTGAAAAAAAGAAAACGGGGGTCTAACTTTAAAAATTGAAGTAATCGGTCACGTGTAATTAAATTAAGTTCTTTCAAAGTTAATTTATTAAGTTTGTTCAAAGTAAACTTTAAAAAATTTACTTGGATAAACCTAACTAAATTACTTGTGACCGATTACTTCAATTTTTTAAAGTTAGACCAATGTTCTGTTTTTTTCAGTGTACGGTTTTTAAATTAAAACACATAAATTAGTTCTTGACTATAAAATTTGTTGAAATTATTTTAAATTTTCTCACTTCCAAGTTCAGTGAGAAAAAAGGTGAAGAGATTATTCTATTTATGAGCTTATTGACAGAATTACACTGTAAAAAATGTAAATTTTACAGTAAAAAACTGGCAGCTGTGGTTGCCAGAAAAATTCAGTAAAAAATCCTGTGAACCGTAAACATTTGTACTGAACAAACCGTGTTCACCACAGTAATCCAGACGCCTTGGAGCTACAGATGGAAAGGCTCCGTCTCCTTCGGCTTTTCATCTGGATTATTTCATCTAATTATGATTTGTTCAGTAACATTTTTTACATGTGCACAGGATTTTTTACAGAATTATTCTGGCAACCACAGCTGCCAATTTTTACTGAAAAAATTAATTTTTTTTACAGTGTACTTCTAATTATTATTTAATATAATATAGGGATGTACCGATACCACTTTTTTCAAAACCGATCTGATACCGATACTTAAAGCTGAGTACTCGCCGATACCGAGTACCGATACTTCTACCACACAAAAAATGCAACAAATTGGAATACAGGTTTTATTTTTTCTTCTCTGCTTTTTACAACAAATAACTGTTGGATAAAAAAAATTAAATTTATTAATAAAAATGATCACAAAACTAAAATATAAGGTGAAAAATAACCATTTTCTGTGATTTCACAGTGAAATTATTGCAGTTTTCCACATTTTAACCACATAAAATGAACTATTTGGCACCATCTCCAGCTCTCAACCCACACTGTTCCTCTTTAGCTCAATAGCTCCCCCTAGTGTTCAATATAGGAAACTACAACAGAAATCACAAGTCACAGACAGTGAAGCCACTGGTATCGGTTCCTGGTATCAGGTAACTTTAACCGATATCGGTATCGGTGCATCCCTAATATAATATCTGTCTTAAAGAAAAACCTCATTATGTATTTATTAAATTTTGTGTTGATTTAATACATTTGTGATGATAGTTTTCCATTTTATTTTGTGTAAAATCCTCTTATTTGATGTATTTATTTTTAAAATAGAAAAAAATTAAATTTCTCAAATAATGAAATTCCTTTATTTTAAATATTTTTGGTTTTACACTTTTTGTTTATTTAAAAAAAACCCCTTTTATTTTATTTATTTGTTTAAATTGTATTTTATTAATATATATAACAAAGAAACTTCCTCTTTTTATTTATTTTATTTCAAGTTTAAGATATTTTTGTTCATTTTTAACTCCTTTTTATTTCATTTATTTAAAAAATCATTTTATTTATTTTTTTAAATCCCCTTGATATTTTCTTCTCTAATTCTTCTGTTTTTTAAATGTTCTCTTTTATTCTCTCTCTCCTGTCTCAGCTCTCCTCCTCCTCCTCGCGGCCCGCCCTACGTCCTCTGATCTGTTCTTTTTCCTTCTCCCTCTGAATTGTTCTGTCGTTTATTATTTTCCTCTCCTCCTCCTCCTGGTTTATGGACTCGTGACTCATGAGCTGATCTTCAGCTGACAGGACTTTACTGTGAGTTGAACACAGGCGTCTCTTTCTCCCACATTCATAAACAACATAGCGGGGAGCTAATCTGCTCTCCAGCCTGTAGTTCAGCCCGACTCCTCCTCCTGCTAAATGCCAGCCTTCGGCTCTCACAAGTCGCTGCTTGAGGCTGAAGCTTCATACATTTTTAAAACACTCTCTTCCTCCTCTTCTTCTTTTAATCTCAAGCATTTCTTTTAGTAAAAGGTCACATGATCTCCTCTGGATTGATGAGCTCATGCAAATGAAACGAGGAATAAAAAGATGATGAATAAAAACCTGCAGCGTGTTTCTGTACTGTTAGTTGTGAAGTTTTTTCCTTCCTTAGAATAAGAAGTCATTAGAATAGTTCAGGTAGCAGCTTGTTCCTGCAGCTGTTACTGTTCTCACTGAGAGGATCTTCTGACTGAAGCTTTGAGTGTTTTTTATTCAGGTCTGAATCCTGAGCTGCTTTGAGGATTTTTGCTGTAACTTTACTACTTTTTGGTCGCTTGTTACGATGTGTAACCATAGCAACAAGAGACTAAAGAGGGAGCAGCTATCTGACGTCTCAAAACCTCAAATAAAACCCGAACTGTCACTCAAACTCCCAGATGAGTTGAGGAGGAGGAGTCATGGATGTAGATCAGGAGCAAAGAGGAGAGAGAGGTGGTTTAAACCACCACTTCATCCGTCCTCATGGGGAACGTCTCCTGAATCAGGACCAGCTTGAAGCTCTGAGGAGGATCCAGACAGACCATCATGTGTTTCACTGATCAGATCTGGGGGCAAAGACCCAGCAGCCCAGAGCAGACGGACCTCAACCAGGAGCCAGGAGGTCACGAGCCTGGAGACGCTGGCCGGGGAGTCCGACCTCCGACCTCAGGACGTATTCTGATGAGTCGCTCTCTGACCTGCAGCAGTCAGAGGGATCTCATGAAGTCGAGCTAACAGCCAATCAGAGCACAGACCTGATTCAAAAAATCACTCAGTCATCACTCGGTAATAGTTTAATCAGATTTATCAAGTTGACACAAAAGCCAGTAATGTTGAAGTGTACTGCCACCGTCTCCCTGCTCACATGAACTGATGAGATGTTGTCTGCAGCGTTTATCTAACGCTGATTAAATCAGGGTCCGTTGTTCTGCTGACTCGTAAACATCGCCACGAGGAGCGCGACACGACGATCAGCTGTCGGGAAACAACGGCCGGCTGTGTGCTGCACGCGGACACCGCCTCATTAACGTGTCTGAGTGATTACCGTCACGCCTTCCTGAGAGGAGCCTCGGGGTGGATGGAGAGGGACCTGATGCTGTTTCTGCTTCCTCAAGTTCTGACCTGCAGACTCGAGTTTCAGCAACATCAAAGTTCTGCTTCTGGTCAAAATGTAGCTGTTCATAATGAAGCGTTTAAAAATTAAAACGGGAAATCCACAAATAAAAATAGACAAAAATTCCTTTATGGTGTGTTCAAGGACTTTAAAAAACTGGAGCATTTCTTCACTCAGAAAAATAGGAATTTGCAGTGTTTAGCTACGGTGCGTTCAAGTCTTGATAAAGTGAATTCTGACTGTTGTGTTCAAGGACTTTGAAATCTGACTTGAGTGTTTATTTAAGGTGCATTCATGGGTGTAAAGAAGGAGGAGGAATTCTAAGTGTTGTGGTGCATTCATGGACTTCCTGGAAAAACAGGAATTTAAAATATTTAGTTATGAAGCATTTATAACTGTTGACTTAGTTATAATGCATTAGGGGTGAGGGGGGGGGGGGGGGGGGGGGGGGGGGGGGGGGGGGGGGGGGGGTGTTGAGTGTTGGTGTGTTCACAGTCCTGGGAAAAAAGACATTTGTTACGTGGCATTCACAGATGTTTTGGAGAGTGTGTGTTTGAGTTTGTTGCTATAATACGATGTATTTACTGACTGGAGAAAAAAAGAGAAATTTGAGTATTTGGTTATGATATGTTCAGTGACTTGAAGAAAAAAAATGTAATTTCAGCTTCTAGCTATGATGCATTTACTGACTTGGAAACAAGTAGGAATTTTGAGCGTTTAGTTATGGTGTGTTCATTGACATAAAAACAATGGGAATTTTGAGCATTTAGTTACGGTGTGTTCATTGACATAGAAAGAATGGGAATTTTGAGCGTTTAGTTATGGTGTGTTCATTGACATAAAAACAATGGGAATTTTGAGCGTTTAGTTATGGTGTGTTCATTGACATAAAAAGAATTGGAATTTTGAGCGTTTAGTTATGGTGTGTTCATTGACATAAAAAGAATTGGAATTTTGAGCATTTAGTTATGGTGTGTTCATTGACATAGAAAGAATTGGAATTTTGAGCGTTTAGTTACGGTGTGTTCATCGACGTAGAAAAAATGGGAATTTTGAGCGTTTAGTTACGGTGTGTTCATTGACATAAAAACAATGGGAATTTTGAGCATTTAGTTACGGTGTGTTCATTGACATAGAAAGAATGGGAATTTTGAGCATTTAGTTACGGTGTGTTCATTGACATAGAAAGAATGGGAATTTTGAGTGTTTAGCTATGGTGTGTTCATTGACATAGAAAGAATTGGAATTTTGAGCGTTTAGTTACGGTGTGTTCATTGACGTAGAAATAATGGGAATTTTGAGCGTTTAGTTATGGTGTGTTCATTGACATAGAAAGAATGGGAGTTTTGAGCATTTAGTTACGGTGTGTTCATTGACATAGAATGGAAATTTTGAGCGTTTAGCTATGGTGTGTTCATTGACATAGAAAGAATTGGAATTTTGAGCATTTAGTTACGGTGTGTTCATTGACGTAGAAATAATGGGAATTTTGAGCGTTTAGTTATGGTGTGTTCATTGACATAAAAAGAATGGGAATTTTGAGCGTTTAGCTATGGTGTGTTCATTGACATAGAAAGAATGGGAATTTTGAGCGTTTAGTTACGGTGTGTTCATTGACATAGAAAGAATGGGAATTTTGAGCGTTTAGTTACGGTGTGTTCATTGACATAGAAAGAATGGGAATTTTGAGCATTTAGTTATGGTGTGTTCATTGACAGAAAGAATGGGAATTTTGAGCGTTTACTAATGGTGTGTTTATTGACGGATGAGGGGCAGGAATTCTGGCTTCCAGCTGTGATGCATTTACTGACTTGCAAACAAGTTTGAATTCTTTAGTGTTTAGTTGTGATTCGTTCAGGGACTCTGTAAGAAAATCCGACTTTGGAGCGTCTGCTGGTCGCCCAGTAGTAGGGTGAGGGTAAAATCAGACTTCATTTGATTTAGTCCCTAACTTTTACCATTTGTCCATTTTTTATTTTTAATCTGAGGTGAAATTATTTCCTGAACCTCTGGATGAATTATGGCTCAGATTACTGTTATTAGCAGTATCGTGACCTTTGACCTGCATGCTGCTCCTGACTGAATCCTGCAGGTTTTCTTTATTTTTTAAATCTCGTTTTGGATTTGTAGCTTTTTAACCTGATTGTTTTATTCTGGACTCTGAGGAAGTCGTTCATGAACTCACTCAGGTCTCTGGTTTTTAGCCGTCGGCTCCTGGATTATCGCTTCATAAATCGATGTCTCAACAGGAGCTGGTTGATTTAATCCAGACTAATTACTCGGTTATCTAAATACGTGCAGCTGTTTTTGAACTGTCTGTAGAACATCTTGAATTCCAGCCGGTGTTTCCTGTGCGGTGCTGACGTCACATCAGATGTAAAACTGACAGATTGATTTGATTTGCAAAGCTTTTCCTTCTCTGACTGATCCAGACGGATTTGATCCAAATCCTTTGAGTTATTCAGGCTCAGATGGAAATCCGCCATGTTTCTGAAGGTAAAGCTCTTTTTAATCAGACTGACTTTTTGTTACCAGCACCAGAAACAACTTTCTGTTGTGAAAACTGAAAATAAATTCTGAGTTTTAAAGTGAAACTTTCGACCTGAGATGGGACGCTTTCCTGCAGGCGTGTAGACCTTAGAAACGTGAACTTTATGGTAAAACACAGATTATATTCAACATTTAAAGCGCTGATTATGAGGCAGAAGGACAATAAGCTGATGAATCAGAGGATTAGAACACAGAACCTAAAGAACCCCAACTTTGGCAACAACTCATTTAATCCACAGCTTCCATGTTTTGGTGCTTTCATTTTGATTATAATCTTTAAAATTTGACCTTATTTGTGTATTCAGGTGGAACTGATGGTTACGGAAAGTCTGGAACCAGCTGAACCTTCTGATTTATAATTTGATAAAATAAATTTCCTAAGAGTTCAGAAGCAGAATAAATGATCTGGATAAACAGGAATGTGCTGACTCAGCCCTCCATCCGCTGATGTGGATATTTAAATGATGAAACTGAACAACAGACACATGAAACCTGGTGTTTTAGTGTTTACCTCGGAGGCTGTCGTCTCCTAGCAACAGCATCTCTGAGCGTTGTCAGACAGGAAAGCCCCGACTCCAGCGAGCGCCGTGGATCTCCTCACACCAACGGGAGAAACTCCCTCTGCCTTAAGAACCAGAAGCTAACGGGTTCCTGTTTGATGGAGACGACAGGAAGCGTCTCCTGATCAGACGCCTCTCATTGGTTTCTGTTTTATAGACAGAAACGTGTCATTTCCTGTATTTATATGATGTCTGAATTGATGTTAGTAATTACTGCTGTGACCAGTGAACCCTGCTGTGTGTGTGTGTGTGTGTGTGTGTGTGTGTGTGTGTGTGTGTGAGACGTCTCTCTGGCAGATGTTTGTCTTCCTTTATGCCACTGAGACCTGTTCGATATATAACCAATTAATTTTTAAGGGCTTCTCTCCGGTTCACCGGGAATTGCTGTCATCCACTCGGAGCGTGTTTGTGTTTCAGTCCAGCTGATTGGTTCTGACCCAGATGCCCTTTCACGATCAGCCAATGGGTGCTGAGGGATGTTTCATTGGGTGTGACGAGGACGCGACGTGATGGTGTGGTTCTTCTGTTAGGTCCAGTTCTTCGTCCCGTTCTCTGTGTGGTTCCGATCTAACCAGTCATGTGGAACAGAAGGAAAAAATGAACTCCCACGACAGGAAGTGATGTCATCATCTTGGTTTCTAACAGGAAAGTTTTAAGTGTGATAGTGAAACAGAGGGGAACCCTCAGAGCCATATTTTTTTTCTCTTACATATATTTATATATATATGGCCGGGGAGAAGGTGGCCTGGGCTGCCCGACTTGGAATGCTGCCCCCGCGACCCGGACCTGGATAAGCGGAAGAAGGCGAGGCGAGGGATATCTATATATATTAGGGATGTATTGGTACCGATACCAGTATCATTATCGGCCCGATACCGATACCGATACTGGTATTGGTATCGGTTAAAGTTACCCGATACCAGGAACCGATACCAGTGGCTTCACTGTCTGTGACTTGTGATTTCTGTTGTAGTTTCCTATATTGAACACTAGGGGGAGCTATTGCGCTAAATTGTGGGTTGAGAGCTGGAGATGGTGCCAAATAGTTCATTTTATTTGGTTAAAATGTGGAAAACTGCAATAATGTCACTGTGAAATCACAGAAAATGGTTATTTTTCACCTTATATTTTAGTTTTGTGATCATTTTTATTAATATATATATATATATATTTTTATCTAACTCAGTTATTTGTTGTAAAAAGCAGAGAAGAAAAATAAAACCTGTATTCCAATTCGTTGCATTTTTTTTTTTTTGTGTGTGGTAGAAGTATCGGTATCGGCACTCGGTATCGGCGAGTACTCAGCTTTAAGTATTGGTATTGGATTTGTTTTGAAAAAAGTGGTATCGGTACATCCCTAATATATATATATATATATATATATATATATATATATATATATATATATATATATATATATATATATATATATATATATATACACACATGGTACCGGGGTCATTAAAGGTCGAGGCTACTGTGAACTCTGGATCTGGCTACATCACAAGGAGCTGCAGAAATCAGGAAGTTGAAAATCTCTTCTGAGCTAACTGGCTGCTGTTTAGGGTGTGGATTATTGGATTTACACGTTGTACTTGAATGCACCGTAGAGTTTGTCTCTATCCCCGGTAAAGTCTGATCTGGAGGGTCTGCAGGAGAGACGGGGCTCACATCTCCCCACAGAACCCTTCCTCCACCGTCCGCTCTGGACCTCCTGCATCATTGTAGGTCTGGTTGCCGTGGTTACCGTGACCGCTCTCATCATATCGTCTCCTCCTTCTGCCATGTCGTCACATCTTATCACCTCAACAGCTCAGTTCTGTTCCTGACCCACAGATTTTAATCTCATCTTTAGCTGCCGATAAGGTTACAGGTCAAGTTATGTTTATGAAACATTAATAAGTTCTCCTAAAATCCCACAGGAGCCTCAGTAGGTTCATATCCTCCCTGATGGGCCGGGTTTGGACTGAGGAGCCGATCCAGTGATGGATTGTTTAGGATCATTAATGAATCATTTAGAGGCGTTTGACCTCTGAACTTTTAGCATCAGAAGCTTCTCCGACTCCATCCTGGAGTTTAATCTCCTGGAGCCTCAGTGTGGCAACACGAATCACCAGCATGTAGGAAAAAACCAGTTGTAATGAAGTTCTAATTCATCTGCTGCTGTGATTTTAGTGATTTCATTAATACTGATGTGAATAATAATTTACTTTAATTTGGTTGGATCTTTGAGTTTTCATTATGCTGCAGGGTCATTTTACTGGAACTTCACGGCCGTTTGGAGACGGCCGTCTTCAGGATCATTTCAGGGTCCAGCGGAGTCCCTGATGAGGGGCAGGTACTCGGATCGGCCCGATAGACTCGCTGGGCGGGACTTGTGGTTAACTCGTGCTGATTGGTTGTGGGATGAAGGGAAATGATCAAAGCAGACCGCGCCAAAGTAAATGACCTGTGTGTTGTCAGAACTTGCAAAATGACCGTGTCTTCGAGGTTGGATTAGTTCGTCATGAAGTGTACTCGTCCGTCTGTTCAGCACTCCATCACTGTGGATAAAAACATACACAGCAACCATCGCTTCTTCGTCCATTGTCCATCTGTTTATTATTCTCCACTTCCTCGTCTGTTGGCGTCTTTACGCTTGTCAGTGACGTCGATGCTGACGTCTTACAAAAGTTCCGGAAAGGTGGAGCTGTAATGGAGACACGAGCGCTGAGCGGAACGAGCCAGCTGGTCACTTTCACTCTCTAGGATTTATCCTGAAGTTCCGATAGTGGAACTTAAAGAACTGGTCGGGTTTAAAACCAGTGCTGTCATCGACCATGACTAAATGATTTCATTGACGCCCCTTTTTTTCACGACTATAATGTAGAGATGGGTATCGGTTTTTCGATAATATCGGCCGATATCGGTAAATATCGGTATCGGTTTTTGTAATGATGACACACATGACCTTTACACACCGTGCACATGTTATACATCAAAGTGTTCGGCTACTTCTCCTCTCTCCCAAAATGTCAAAATATAACAAATCTGATGTTTAGTTTTAGAGAGATTTTTATTTATTTGGCACACCTTGCATTAAATACTGTTTGTCTTTTTATTAATGAGGGCTACCACGCTTATATCGGTATCGGAAATTAAGATTTAGACAATATCGGATATCAAATATCGGTGAAAAAGCCAATATCGAGCATCCCTACTATAATGAGACGGTGAGCTAAACGCGACTCTTTGATGTTTAGGAGGACTCTTTATGCTGCGACACCCTTCAGCTTCATCAAAGACGAATGTTTTATGGTAAAACAGACAAAGTTACTATCTACGTATCTTCAGGCTCTCTGCTGTTCTATTAACAAAGAGTTTTATTAAGTTGTGCCTCCTGATAAACACCACAGGTGGTCTGTTTGACGTTAAAAATGCACGACGTATACGGCCTTGTTTGGGGTTCAACTCCCACTTTTATAAAGCTGATGTTGTAGCCTTTGCCTCCTTATTGGCGAGACGTTTGATTCTATTGAGGTGGAGATCGACACCGCCATCTCACTCGTCTTGGATCAGGGACATCCTTCAGTTTGCTAAGTTGGGAAAAGTTAGGTGCTCGATACATGGTTCTCTTGCAAAGTTCAAAAAACCTTGGGGTCCATTTTTTGCGCGTGCTGAGGGTTTGAATTTCTCGGCTATTCCCTCTAATTGTGAGGGATTTTGATGAATTCACTTTATTTACTTTTTCTTTTTCCTGACGTGAATTTGCATGCTGATGTTCTTTATTTTTCGATGTATACGTACGCATACCTGGCTTTTGTTTGGGTGATCTTTTTTCTTTTTTTGAGGGGTGGGGTGTTTTTTTTTCTTCTTTTGTTTGTTTGTTTTGTTACTCTTTGTCTTTCTGTCAGTTATACTTGACACTGTTTTGACTCTCGAACTATCAACTCCTGATCATGTTAATTCACTAAAAATCAATTTAAAAAATGTAAAAAAAAAAAAAAAAAAGCACGACATTCCTGCTTGTTGTGTGACCTGAGCTCTGAGTCGTCAGCGCCGTGCGCTCGTAGCCCACAGTTGCGTGCACGGTGCAGAAATACCTTCTCATGATGTTTTTTTTTTTCACTCACAAGTTCCTTTTCTCATTTCGCTCAGTGTTTGGTGTGCACGCAGAATGCACGTTCACGAGTTTTAACATTAAATAAACACCATAAACCAGGATTTTTGGACTCCAATTTCCAACTTATTGACCTGAATTACTTTAGACAAATTCTACTTTTTTACTAAAATCAGACTAAAACACATCACATATAGAAATGACGAATGAGACTAGAACTAATCAGCATTTTCATCCAAAAGACTAAAACTAAGATGGCTGCCAAAAACAACCCATCGTATGAAGAGTTTGTGTTTGGGGCTGAACCCGTTTGTCTCTGGGGGAGTTTCCAAAATGTCTGGAAAAGTTTGAGGATTCTCATTTTCCTCATGTGAGTCTCAGAGCCTCGCTGTCGTGTTGCTGGAATTTTATACATGATTTAAAAAAAAATGGGATAAAATTTCCTCTCAAAATAACCGGAGTCACCGCGGCGTCTGGACCTCGTCTCAGTTTAGTCTCCGAGTCAGAAAGTGGAGAAACGTGAGACGACTTTGTGACTAAATGGCAACCAGAAGGTTTGATGATGTCATCAATGAAGTCCCATGTGACAGAAAACACCCTGAACATTAATGGATTCAAATTCTTTTCTGTCACTTTTATTTTTCTACTTTCTGACTCATATCAAAAATAAAAAGATACAAACGGGTCGTTTAAATGCAGCTTGGATCAGATTGTAATCTTCATTCTTCATGATTCAGATTAACTTTGGACATGAAGACGTTCTACCAGACCTCTGAGAACAAATCTAGACTTGATCACATCTCTGCTGATTGTTTAGTCAGACGGAGCTTCAGTCGTCTCCTTGAAGAGATGAAATTAGAAACACGAGTCACTTCCTCCACCTGAGAGTTCACCTGCTGTCCTAAATCAGTGAGTTCCTGTTCGACCGCTCGGCTCCTCCCACCTGATAAGGGTGTGTGTGTGTGTGTGTGTGTGTGTGCCTCACCCTCTTATTACACACAGAAACATTCAACCAGTAGCACAAAGTAACAGGAGGAAGAGAGAATCGACCCAGTAGGTAACTAACTGGTTACCCCGTTTAAGTTGACTAGTTGTTTGTTTTGATCTAGTTGATTTAGTTGAGTTGGTTGTAGTTTGATCATCGGAGGACTGGCTATGAGTATCGCTCCAGTCAGAGGACTACTTCCTGTTTCTGGAGACTCCACCCACTTTGAGTGATGTCACTAGTGGGTGTGGTCTGATGGAACGACCCAAATATCTCTTTGATATAATTCTGTTTTAGGTAAATGTGGATCAATACACTGTCAGAAATGAAAGGACAAGAATTGTACCTTTTTTTTGGTCACTGGGGTGGTACCCTCAAAAGTACAGTTTTGTACCTTTAACTGGGGGTTGTATCCTAATGTACCTTTTAGGATACATATTTGTACCCTTTAGGATACATATTTGTACCTTTTAGGATACATATTTGTACCCTTTAGGATACATATTTGTACCTTTTAGGATACATATTTGTACCCTTTAGGATACATATTTGTACCCTTTAGGATACATATTTGTACCTTTTAGGATACATATTTGTACCTTTTAGGATACATATTTGTACCCTTTAGGATACATATTTGTACCCTTTAGGATACATATTTGTACCTTTTTAGGGGAACAAATTTGTACCCTAAGGTACAGGTTTAACTAGTAAAAGGTACAAACTACAAGGGTAAAAATTTGTACCCCCAGTTAAGGTTCAAAATGGTACCCTCACAAGGTACAATTTTGTACCTTAACTGGGGGTACAAATTTTTACCCTTGTAGTTTGTACCTTTTACTAGTCAAACCTGTACCTTAGGGTACAAATTTGTACCCCTTAGGCGACACATATATACCCTAAGGAGTACAATTATGTACCCTAAAAGGTACAGATTTGTACCTCTTAGGATACAACCCTGCAGTTAAAGGTACAAAACTGTACTTTTGTGGGTACCACCCCAGTGACAAAAAAAAGGTACAATTCTTGTCCTTTCATTTCTGACAGTGTATCATCAGGTCAGAGCTGGACCCTTAAACCCAGACTGGGCTCATTCATTTCGTCCGTCTATCTGTGGATTATTTAGTAGTTCACCACATCGTCCGTCCGTCCCTGCAGCCAGACGAGTCAGCTGCTCTGAGAGGGGAGGGGCTTCCTGCTCTGCTGCCTCCAGCTGACTGGTGGTCCTTCACCCAGCAGACCGGAGCTCCTGCCTCCCGATCCAGTCAGTCAGTCGGTGGTGTAAATGCAGGTCGAACTAACCGATCAGCTGCTCTGGACGCCTTGGATCTCTGTCAGGATCTAACCCAGCCGAGGAGCCACTGAGAGGTAAGAGTCTCAGCTGGATTTCATCCTGGAGCTGGATCTGGGAACTTGTTGGTTTGATCTGTTTAAAAACGGCGTTTCTCAGAGATACGCTCTGATCTGTAAGTGGAACAAGTGGAGATCCACTCAGATCCAGGCGGCTCATTATCCGACCTCCGACCTGCCGGGAATTTTCACACAGTTTGAGTCTCATGACAGCAGAGAGGTTCTGATGGAACGTTTCCCGGGATTTTAATTCTAGATGAGAACTGTTTGGTCTAATAAAAGACGTTTGGCTCTAACTAAAAGAAGATTCCGTTTGTGAAACAAGAAATAGTGAAATTCAGGCTGGAATGATCTAAAAAACACGAGACAGAGACTTCCAATCCTCTGAGAAGTGAAGTATTTACAGTCCAGCTCCGAGCCTCCGGCTAAAAGCTGAGTTTTACAGCTGCTGTTAAAACGAGGAGCCGTAAATTAAAAACAGTTTATAAAAAACAGGAGTCAGAGGTCAGTAAGTCTACTGACCATCAGTCAGACTGGATTCATATTTTATTAAATCACAGCGCTTCACTCTAACAAAGACTGAGGCTGATTAAACCTAATGAAGTGAATTTATTTACATTTAAATTAGATGTGACCTCCTTTCATTGTTTACTCGTTTATGATTTTACTGTATTGATACTTTAGTTTTTATTTAATGTTTATTATTTGGTTTATTACTCTACAAAAACATTGACTTTATTATGAAAATGTTTCTTTGAAATGTGGAGCTTTTTACAGCTGATTTTATTTAGAGGACAGACCACAGTCCTCCATCACCTCCACCTCCACCCCAACTATATATCCATCCATCCATTCATCCATCCATCTATTCATCCATCCATCTATTCATCCATCCATCCATCCATCCATCCATCCGTTCATCCATCCATCCGTCCATCTATTCATCCATCCATCCATCCATCTGTTCATCCATCCATCCATCTGTTCATCCATCCATCCGTCCATCCATCCGTTCATCCATCCATCCGTCTATCCATCCGTTCATCCATCCATCTGTTCATCCATCCATCCATCCATCCATCTGTTCATCCATCTGTTCATCCATCCATCCATTCATCCATCCATCCATCTGTCCATCCATCCATCCATCCATCCATCCATCTGTTCATCCATCCATCCATCCATCCATCCGTTCATCCATCCATCTGTTCATCCATCCATCCATCCATCCA
>SSNR01000257.1:448393-503393 GCA_006937965.1 Callopanchax toddi | reverse complement strand
ACGTAAACAAAACAAAGACTTCTACAGATAATGCTGCTGTGTTTCTGCTGTCCTGAGGGAAACAGCAGAACCAGTCAGCTGACTGATCACATGACCTGTGACACAATAAACAATGAGATGATAGTTTGAAGCACATTGAGGATCTCAGCAGACTTCAGGAGAAGTGAACGTGATGAAGTCTGACGGACTGATTAAAGGGTTTTTAATACACAAATTCAAACCATAAAGTTACTTAAAGTACCAGGATTAAAGCATGAAGTTCACAAACATTCATCCTGTTATTCACCAACATTCGTCCTATTGTTCATCAACATTTGTCCTATTGTTCACCAACATTCGTCCTGTTATTCACCAACATTCGTCCTATTGTTCACCAACATTTGTCCTATTGTTCACCAACATTCGTCCTATTGTTCACCAACATTCGTCCTATTGTTCACCAACATTCGTCCTGTTATTCACCAACATTCGTCCTGTTATTCACCAACATTCGTCCTATTGTTCACCAACATTCGTCCTATTGTTCACCAACATTCGTCCTGTTGTTCACCAACATTCGTCCTATTGTTCACCAACATTCATCCTGTTGTTCACCAACATTCGTCCTGTTGTTCACCAACATTCATCCTGTTGTTCACCAACATTCATCCTTTTGTTCACCAACATTCGTCCTATTGTTCACCAACATTCGTCCTGTTGTTCACCAACATTCATCCTGTTGTTCACCAACATTCATCCTGTTGTTCACCAACATTCATCCTGTTGTTCACCAACATTCATCCTGTTGTTCACCAACATTCGTCCTATTGTTCAGCAACATTCGTCCTGTTGTTCACCAACATTCGTCCTGTTGTTCACCAACATTCGTCCTGTTGTTCACCAACATTCGTCCTGTTGTTCACCAACATTCGTCCTGTTGTTCACCAACATTCGTCCTGTTGTTCACCAACATTCGTCCTGTTGTTCACCAACATTCGTCCTGTTGTTCACCAACATTCGTCCTATTGTTCGCCAACATTCGTCCTGTTGTTCACCAACATTCGTCCTGTTGTTCACCAACATTCGTCCCGTTCACCAACATTCGTCCCGTTCACCAACATTCGTCCTATTGTTCACCAACATTCGTCCCGTTCACCAACATTCGTCCCGTTCACCAACATTTGTCCTGTTCACCAACATTCGTCCTGTTGTTCACCAACATTCGTCCCGTTCACCAACATTCGTCCTGTTCACCAACATTCGTCCTATTGTTCACCAACATTCGTCCCGTTCACCAACATTCGTCCCATTCACCAACATTCGTCCTGTTCACCAACATTCGTCCTGTTGTTCACCAACGTTCGTCCCGTTCACCAACATTCGTCCTGTTCACCAACATTCGTCCTGTTGTTCACCAACATTCGTCCTGTTGTTCACCAACATTCGTCCTGTTGTTCACCAACATTCGTCCTGTTGTTCACCAACATTCGTCCTATTGTTCACCAACATTTGTCCTGTTGTTCACCAACATTCGTCCTGTTCACCAACATTCGTCCTGTTGTTCACCAACATTCGTCCCGTTCACCAACATTCGTCCTGTTGTTCACCAACATTCGTCCTGTTGTTCACCAACATTCGTCCCGTTCACCAACATTCGTCCTGTTGTTCACCAACATTCGTCCTGTTCACCAACATTCGTCCTGTTGTTCACCAACATTCGTCCCGTTCACCAACATTCGTCCCGTTCACCAACATTCAACCTGTTCACGAGCTCTGCAAAAACTTTTCATCAAGCAGCCAGAACTAGAAATCACTAGACTCCATTGTCACTGTGATCATTTCTGACTGTTTTGGCTTCTTTTCCTTCCCAGTAAACCATAAAGCAGTGAGTATAGTGGTTTTCTAATGTGTAGCATATTAATTTACTATGACTTAGTAACATTTATATTAAACATTACTGCTATGGTGTAATATGATGATTATAGACCAACATTGGGGGGTGGCAGGCTGGGGCCAGTTGCTTTTTTAGAGGGTCACCTTCTGAAACACTCAGCAGTTAGCAGGGGGCACAAGGGGGCCAGGCTTTTTGTCGGGGAGCACTGCCCCCCCTAGAACCGCCCCTGGTTACTTCTATCATGGTACTAAAACAGTACAAATAGAGATTTGTTAGTTTATTTGGACCTGTCATGTTTGAGGCCTACAGATTAACGGGTTCTCCTAAACGTTCTGCTGGTTCTGACTCTCAGCACCAACAATTCAAACAAACGTTGTTTTGCCTGAAATGGTAACAAGTGAGCTGCTGTTGGATGATGTAATGAAGTTGAAGTGAACCATCTCAGCTGTATTAGAGTCATGAGGGTGGGGGTGCAGAACAACGCTTCATTATCTGGACTGGATGTTCTGTCCAAAGTCGTATTTGACTGAGTTTCATGTGGTTGAATGTAATAGAATTTACTAGGTGTCAGATCCCTCAGCTAAAACTGAACTGGAAGTTATAATTGGGTCATGTTCAAGTGGTGTTCTATCAGGTATTTAAGGACCACAGAGTAGTCCTTTGATTGGATCAATACTCATGGCTAGTCAGATCAGGAGAGACGCTGCTGCAGCAGCATAAACACCATAAACTAAACAAACTGTCTCATGCTGAGACAGGTTTTCTAACGGGACATATAGCGTTCTTATTCATCAGGATGAATATTTTATGTTGAGGTTTATTTATAAATTATAAATGTATAGTATTTTATACATTTGTGACCTTTCAGGTACGTTGTGATCTGTAGGGGTAACCGGAGGAATCCTACACAACACATGCATGGGAAGAACATGCTAACTCGAAACAGAAAGTTTTTAAGCAAAAGTTGTTTTAAATACTTCCTGTTTCTAGAGACACTTTGAGTGATGTCATCAGTAGGTGTGGTCCTTACCATAGATCTCATATACTGTATAAATACTAGATGGATCATCTGAGATTCGACAGCGTAGCTAAAGGGCAGCCATCTTACTACAGACAGCTGACATTCTGGTCTCTATGGTAGCAGATGGAAGGTGAATGACCAACTTCACTAAAAACACTCATAACTTTAGTTCCAAATGACTGATGGAAAGGTTCAGGTCTAGAACTAGTTTCTGACCTGCTTCTCTGGATCTGCACTATTTTTTGCCATTTTGAAGAGGAGCGTGAAAAGCAAAGGAGGATATCTCCAGTCTGAGACGTCCACAGCTAGAACAGCCTGACGTTATGAAAAAACTTAAATGAGTTCCTTAAACATCTAATGTTCCTTTTGGGTTAATTAAGTATTTTTGATTGAAACATCTTTGAAAATCATTACAGGAAGTTCAGTTTTTTGATAATTAGGCACGTCAGATTAGTTTGACCTGGAACAACCCGACTGAGGATCCTAACCAATCAGATTAGTTTATTGTAGACAAGTACTTTGATCTTCCTGCCGGACCATCAGGTTCTGGACAGTCTGCCCTAAACCACGTGGACGTTTGAACAAATTGAATAAAGGAGGAGGTCTTCATCAGCGTTAGCGCTCATTGATCTGTGGCCAGAGAGGAGAGATTGGTAACGACAACAAGAGATGGAAAACAATTAGTATCTGATCTGTTCAGGACTAATTGGGTCAAATGAAAAGGTCGTGACCTTTTAGAGCTGATCCTTTTTACTGCCACGTTTTGACCTGAGTGAATGGAAACAGCTGTGTTAACCCATTAAACCCTGAACATAACACACATAACTGGGCCACCAGTGTGCATGTACACCCTCTGCCTTAACGTACCTTTGTGGACTGGTCCCAGTGGCGCAGCCCGCAATCTGACAAGCTTCACATCCTGAGTGCTCACATGACCTCTGAGGCTTGTAGACACACACGCTGCAAACAAAGCCCTTGTTTTGGCTTCAAAAGCCCTCCTAGTATCTGGAGCAAAGCGTGCATGTCTGCACGTGTCTGGTTAGCAGAGTGACCATGATGTCTGCATGACCTTTTGACCCTTATACACACTCACAGCACCATTTATTCCATTTAGAGAAAGTCCTGCTGCAGAAGTGGAATGCAGCCCTTGTTCTAACCCTTGTTCTTTGACCCTTTACGGTGCAAGTGACCAGATTTCATCCCTTCCTTTAAAGCTTGATATGCAGCCTAAACCTGGAAACATAAGGGAAAAAAAGTGTTTAAAAAGTAAAACAGAACCAAAAATAGAGTAAAAGTTTTAATGTAAAATGGTTTTTACTGCCTAAAATATTTCTGAAAACTTTACTTTAGAAAAATGTGAGGATTATTTGAATATAAACAGCTGTTTTGCATCATAAATCTTCATCTTTATTCATGTGTGGCGCTTCAGGACTGGCAGCAGCCTCCTCACTCAGATGTGATGGATAGGAAAGGACGAAGAACCCGACTTCCTGATGGACGTTTAGACATAAAACCGACTTCTGTGAAGCTTCTTCTGCCCTCCTTCTGTTTCCCGGGACCCCCTGTGGTGGTCTGATTATAACGGAGCTGTGAAGTCTCGTTTTCTTCCATCAGTGTTTGGATATTTCTGTTTTACACTTTGCTGCTAATCTAGTTCTCCTAATTGAAGTGAAAACCATCTAATTAAACAGCCCTGCAATGAAAATTAATAAGATAAGACGGAGTTTTAATGCACCTCTCAAAGCTGTAAGTTATTAACTCCATCCTAATCAAGACATTTTTGCTTCTACTGTTAGAAATCTGAACATAAGGGGGGAAAATGCTGCTTTAGTTTGACTAAAAGCTGAGAAAAGATGATAAACCTATTAGATTTATTCTAAATATTTGATAGAGTCTCTGTAGTCCGTACTCCGTGCTCTTAAAGAGGGAACGAACCAATCTATGAATAAAACATAAATGTGAATGGATCACTTAGGTGCAAATTAATAAATGGATGTCTGCAGAAGCACTCTTGTGGTCAAATCTGTGTAAATATTTTATTTTATTCACGATTTATTTCCCCCACTCAGGCAACAGGAAACGAGCTGTAAAAACTTTGGCTTTTAGGAGGATAATTAACAGTTTGGTCTCGTTTAAAAACCTGTTCAGGTTCAAATTTTAACCCTTTAAAGCCTGAAATAGGAAGTGATTTGTTTTATTTTTATTTTAGTATGTAATTATTTAACATTATAAGGGTAATAAAGGAACAACATAGTGCCTTTCCACCTGTAGCTCCTCCACTAGAGGGCAGCAGACATATATAGGACTGGATATGGCAGGTTTTTGATGAAAGTACTAATACTAATACTTTATCTGGTCGCTTTAAGGACAGTTACTTAAAGGAATGTTCTGAGGTTAGTTATTTATCCACACTGAGGACCCACTGGTGACATCGGGGCCCTTAAGACCTCTAGAAAAGGTCCAATTGATTTTGTATTCATTCATTTTTTAAAATAAATTTTATAATATATTTATTGATAAATATTTAATGTGATTTTAACCATATTTTCTGTAAAATAATCTGCATTTGAACAAGAAACTGAGCAAGAAACCCAGAGAATACAGTCATCCAATCATGGTTTTTACCTTCATGTTGCTAGGCAGAAAACGTTAGAACGTTCTCAACACAGGCCTTCAGGATGTTCCTGAATGTAATGGAGCGTTGGCTGTAGCCACAGCAGATATCGTATATAAACGCTAGCTATCTTACTTGCTGTGTTCGCATGTGGACTGCAACACAGCGGCCATCTTACTACAGACAGCTGCCCCCTTCCATTACATTGCTGTCAATGGAGCATGTACTATTACATACCTCTAGTTTTGAACCAATCTTCAAACGGTTTGCTTTGTTATAAACGTCAGAGACGTGGCTGTGAAATATATCGGTAATGGCCGAGAAACTCATCAAGCCTATATTTAATAAGGTTTGTAATAAGGAAACCATGTGTAAATCCATTAATATTTCATCTATACATCTTCACATATGTTTATTTATTTATTTATTTATTTATTTATATATATATATATTTTTTTTTTTTGGGGGGGGGAATTTAATATGAGAAGTTGATAAGAATAAGTGAGAAGGGGGTAGAAATGTATAAGTTTTACTTCTAACTACTCCTTTTCGGACTTTATTTGTTAATTGTTTTGTGTTGTATAAAAATGTTTTATGTTCGGAATAAATGAAGAATTCAATTCAATCTAGTTAAGAGTATTTTTAGTTATGCTGACCACTCACATTCCATCTGCTACCATAGAGACCGGAACGTCAGATGACTGTAGTAAGATGGCTGCCCTTTAGCTACGCTGTCGAATCCCTGTCTTGGTATGTTTGCAGGAATGTGTGTGTGTGTGTGCATGAGGGTGGGAGCGTGCGATTGTGTATGTAGCCGCTTTCATAAGACACACCATGCCGGAAAATCAGCGTAATACTGCCGCCATGGTGTGTCTTATGAAAGCGCCGTGGCGGCATGGCGATGCGGCAATTTTGCGGCATTCGTGCCAGCACGCTTGGTAGTAATATTCCCGCAACGTCGGACTTGTGAATGAAGATTACGTCTTGGCGCAACAGAGGGAGGAGTCACTGATAACGTGGCAAAGTGAGCCGACCCCCGACCAGAGCAAGCATTTAAAAATCATCTAAACATGGGAAAGCTGTTGCACATTTGTAAACACTCCCTTTAGCTACGCTCTCGAATCCCAGATAAGGCATCTAGCGTTTATATGTGATCTCTATGGTAGCCACTGCTACGTGGTTTCCTGGGATGAAGACACCTGAAGTGATGTCAGAGACGACGGATCACCTGATTCTGGTGGATTTTGGCGCTTAAACATGATTTACAGTCACAAAACAGCAAAGATCAGACCTGACCTCTAGCTCTGGCTGCCTGAAGCAACGTTTGTTTTTGCTCATCTTCGGCTTCTTGTGCTCCGAGTTTCCCACGTAGAGGATGAAACTTGTGACCTGTGGAGCCTGAGGTTTCACAGGATGTGTTGTCTGTTGAGTTGTGTGATCACTACAGCAGGTTTAAGGTTATGGATCTTCTCTGTCACGTCGTTGTTTGTTGGAATTGAAACTTGTTTTAGTCTTTAGCATGTTTAGATTAGTAAAGGTGAAGCACCTGGTACTGGGGTCAACAGAGAGAGTCCCTCCAGCTCTCTTCATCCATCACTATCATCTCTGAATCCGTGACGTCACAAGGAGCTGCTGGAATCCGGGAGTGAACCATCTTCTTCTGTCGTCTGGTTGTTTTTTCAGTGTGGATTCTTGAGTTTACGTGTTGTATTTGAATGCATCATGGCTACGTGGTCAGACATTAAAAGACGGAGTGATCAGTTTTCTTTATTGTTGCTGAAGGTTCTGGGTTCTCCACTGGAAGCAGCCATTCCTGCTGTTTGATGTAGAGAGCATTCACTTCCTTTGCTGCTGTTGTTGTAGCTGTTGGCAAAATGCATTTAAATAAAAAGTGTTTCCACTAACAGACGGGAGAACCGATCAGCTGTCACTTCTGTGTAGGAAACCTGTTAAAGTTCACCTCAAACACAGTTAGAATCGTTGTAAATGGATGCAGATCAGTTTGTGAAGACGGCCTGAAATAGCTGCTGTTTAAAGTTCCCCGTCATGAGATTAATGAAAGGAGTCGGTGTCTAAATGTCAGGCTGCTGTCTTTGTTTGAGTCTGTCGGGTCGCCGAGGAGACTTCTGGAAAAACACTCAGTTCTTTAATGGAGGCGAATGTTTTACATGCTTCACTCAGCTGATTAGATCAGTCACATGATCGACTCCTAAATAAACCAGCAGAGAGCGCTACTTCATACTAATGAGGAAAAACACTGTGATGGAGGAAGAAACAGGTTAGTTTAAATCAGGGGGGTCCAAACTTATCAACATGAGGGCCAAAATCACCAAGTCCTCCAGGGCCACAAAAGTTAGAATGTTTCTTAAAAGAAACAAGCAAAAATATTTAGTTCTGATCAAAAATTCATTCTAAATGCAACATTTTAATGAACAGTCTTTGTCAATACGACACAGGGATCTCGTGTGTTTGACTCAATAATAAAAAGCATCAGATTCACTGGATCTGATTGGTCGACTGTTTTTAGGTTTCTACATTTAGTTCCATCCTCAGCAACCAGACCAGGATCTGGGTCTTTCTCCAGGATCTGGGTCTTTCTTCAGGATCTGGGTCTTTCTTCAGGATCTGGGTCTTTCTTCAGGATCTGGGTCTTTCTTCAGGATCTGGGTCTTTCTTCAGTCCTGTTGCTGGATTTAGTCAGGCTTTATGAACAGAGCTCACAAGTCTGCGTTTTGGTCAAAGTCAGTGAGGATCTGTGGTTCTTTTTACCAGGAAATAAAGTCGGAAATCTCAACATCTCTTGAATTATCTAAAAAAAATTGAATATTTTTGATTGAATGGAAAATTTTGCATTTAAAAAGATTTTAATTTATTTGGATTTTTTTTGTTTGTTGGGTCTCATGTTAGTAAAAATCTAAAAACTGTCATAAAGCGTCTCTCTGCATCAAAATCCTGCAGGAAAACTAAATTGTCTCCCTCGGAGACCTTCTCCTCGTGGACCTGACTCTGTGTGTCCGTGTGTCTCTGCAGGTTTACAGCAGTCATCACTATGACTGATGGGGATTACGACTACCTTATAAAGCTCCTCGCCCTGGGGGACTCCGGCGTGGGGAAGACCACCTTCCTGTACCGATACACAGACAACAAGTTCAACCCGAAGTTCATCACCACAGTCGGCATCGACTTCAGGGAAAAGAGAGTGGTGAGTTCTCCACCCGCCTGTAGGAGACGACGCTCAGCAGACCCATAAATCATCCTCAGGCCTGTTCCTACATCACACCCAGGTGATGGAGACCCAGTTACCATGGTTACTGTGGCATTAGTCCTGACGTTTTTTTCCTGGTACGATTAACGGGTCGGGCTGCTGAGCTGAGTCACAGCTCTGGTATTTTAAACTCCTCCTGAAAAACCAGACCAGCTGATCCAGGACGAGTCCTCAGATGACCCCGCTCTGTTTGAGGGCCGATACCAGATGATCTACAATCAGCAGGACACGTTTTAATCAAACTTACCATGATAATTCTAATTGTGAAAGTTTAAAAAAGGTCAGTTAATTCTAGTGTGAATTAGAACTAGTGATGGTGAGTTCACGGACCAGGAAAAAAACGGATATTTTGCTGTTTTACAAATTTAAAAAAGACGTTTTTGTTTTTATGACTTTCAGATTTACTGGTGACCGATCACGATTATCACCATGATTATTTGCTGATTTATCCTAAATGATCTGATTTGTTCTTGGTTTGTAGTTTGGAATGATTCTTAGACATTAAATCATTTTTGAGCACATCTGTCACCATTAAACCAGACAGAATTTCTATTTCATGAATAAAATGAATCATTTTTTTCTCAAAGCCAACATGCTGATGAAGTGAAACTTAAAGGGATGTGTGGATCCTTCTGTCAGTTATTTAGATACAGTAAGGACTGGTGACGTCACTCAAAGTGGGCAGAGTCTCTAGAAACAGGAAGTACCGCGTTCCAAATTATTATTTAAATGATATTTTCTCAGATTTTCATAAATATCAGCCGTTTCAGTATGAATTCAGATTTTATTGAACAAACCTCCCAATGATGACAGAAGTTTTTCCACAAATATAAAATAGGGATGTACCGATACCGGTATCGGTATCGGGCCGATATCGGTTAAAGTTACCCGATACCAGGAACCGATACCAGTGGCTCCACTGTCTGTGACTTGTGATTTCTGTTGTAGTTTCCTATATTGAACACTAGGGGGAGCTATTGAGCTAAAGAGGAACAGTGTGGGTTGAGAGCTGGAGATGGTGCCAAATAGTTCATTTTATTTGGTTAAAATGTGGAAAACTGCAATAATTTCACTGTGAAATCACAGAAAATGGTTATTTTCACCTTATATTTTAGTTTTGTGATCATTTTTATTAATATATATATTTTTTTGATCTAACTCAGTTATCTGTTGTAACAAGCAGAGAAGAAAAAAATAAAACCTGTATTACAATTCGTTGCATTTTTTTGTGTGGTAGAAGTATTGGTACTCGGTATCGGCGAGTACTCAGATTTAAGTATCGGATCGGTTTTGAAAAAAGTGTTATCGGTACATCCCTAATATAAAATGCACCGTTTCAGCAGTTTCCGAACATCTTGTAGGTTTTAAGGAACTGAAAGTGCTCACTTACTGGATTTGGAGGTCAGATTTATTGAAGTCCAAAGGGCTCGACCAGCTCTCCCCGTGATTCTGACCCAAATCATGACTCCGCCCCCTCCATGCTGACATCACAGCCTTGTTGGGACACGGTGGCCGTCCACCAGCAGCTCCTGTTTGCTGCTTCGTTGTGGCGTTTTGCTGTCATCACCTGGTGCTTTAGTCTGGAGAAACCGACCTCCGTGTGTTTTTATCTGCAGGAACCAGCGTGTTCTCTGAGTCTGATGACATCACAGGGTTTCACACCTTCTCCAGAACATTAAACTACGTCATGCCTCTCAGCAGCAGAGACGATCTGGACCCTGGTCCTTCAGTGGTTCCCTATAAACGGGCTCACCTGCTGAACTCATCAGTCACAGCTGTCAGGTTGATTTCTGTGATCCAGAAATCCCAGAGACACGCCGTCCGTCCAGGAGGTTTTTTATATATATATTAACTTTATGACTCTTAAATGTAATTTCCATAATAATTTGGAAATAGCCCTGGGTTTCTCTGAGTCTAAACCAGGAGATGATCTGTGGGTGAACCGGGTTGATGTGGTGAAGACGTGTTTGTCTCTGTCTGGATCTGACACGTTGATCCGTGTGACAGAAGTGGACGTGGGATAAAAACAGCTTCTTTTCCGGAGGCTGGTTGTTTCTCGGGGAGTCGTCTGATGGCGACGCGTCCCGACAAGCTGACAGACTCATTAAAATCGTTTGAGGCTCGAAAGGCGGCCGATGAGTCGGAGCCTGAGGACGAACGGTGGAGAGGTTAGTTTTTTCTAGCGGGATGAGGGTGACAGGTGTTCTGACTCCAGCTGAAGAAACGTTCATGGTTGAGTTTTATCTTTGATCTGTTTTGAAGGAGGAGCATCCAGATCCTTTGATGGTTGGAATTTTAAAGCTAATCTTAAATAAAAGCCAGATTGTGAATACAAGGAGACAGATTACAGAACAGATAACGCAACACGCTGACTTTACTCACTTTTTTCTGGAAGTATTTTTAATAATCTTCACTGTCATTCTGCAGCAGGTCGTACAGTAGCAGAGTCATTTAGACCTCAGTGGTTGGAACAAACTGCTAACTTAGAGGGAATATTGAGTTCTGATGTGTAGCACTATCAAATATGCTATAACCTCTGAACTTTGACCCCTGTAACCATCACAAACAATAACCCATCTTTTTTCCCAATAACTTGGATAATAATGACTTTTTATTATGTTTTAACCTGAATCAACATTCTTCCAAGGGTTCGGTCGTGTCAGAAGACCCCACAGGACTCTTTTAATAATATTTATGTCACATTTTATAAACTCTATTTTTAGTTTATAACTGGCACACACTTCTGTAGAGACCTAGCAAGTTTTGTTAGTCTGACACAGGATTTCTCTGAAGCTTTCGCTCGCTAGTATCTTACAGGAATATTTCTAGGTTCATTCTGATGTCACAGGGAGTAGATCAGGTATTTTAATATTGACGAATAGAAGTCTGAGTCGGAATAAAATCTTTATGGAATTTTATTACGAAAGACACGGACAAACAGTACAACAGATAAGCAGATAGCATGAGGTAATAAGGCTGAAGCTTTTGGTCAACACGGTGGTATTGTGTTAGGCTAGGGGCATTTGATCTTAATTTAGTTTAGTTGGAGAGGAGGAGTTACTGATGGATCAGTTAATACAGTGGTGTGAAAAACTATTGGCCCCCTTCCTGATTTCTTATTCTTTGTCACACAAAATGTTTCTGATCATCAAACACATTTAACTATTAGTCAAAGATCACTTTTTCACACAGGGCCATGGAGGTTTGGATCTTTTTTCTCCCTAAATAATAAAAACCATCATTTAAAAACTGCATTTTGTGTTTACTTGTGTTATCTTTGACTAATAGTTAAATGTGTTTGATGATCAGAAACATTTTGTGTGACAAACATGTAAAAGAATAAGAAATCAGGAAGGGGGACAATAATTTGTCACACCACTGTATTTTGAATGAGCTAAGGTTGTTAGCTTTTATCAAAGTAGGCCTTATATCAGATCACGGGGTTTTACTTGTACCAGAGCGGTCCAGTGGATCCAGCCGGTGTTGACTCGCCTCGTCGAGGTGGAAGCCGACCCAGCCGAGGAGAGACGTCCGCACGGGGAGGTAGTTCACCGAACGGGCAGACCGGGTGGTCCTGAGATTCGGGGTAGCCAGAGGATTCTGTCCATGATCCATGATGACAGGAGTGTGAGGCTCATGTTGAGTTGAAGGGAAAACGGCGTGTTTCCTCTTCAGGAGCCGGAGGTGAGATCGGCCGTGAGGGTTGAGAGGCCGTCTCCAGGAGGAGGTCAGCTGTGTAGAGGGTTGACAGCTGACGTCTTGTCTGGTTAGTGTCGAGACCAGAACTGAACTCTTCCGGGCGGAAGCACGGTTATGAGGAAGTCTGAGAGCAACGTGGACGAATGAAAGGGAGTTTAACAAGTCACATGGCTCAGACCTTTAAGACTGTAATTCACCTTAATAAGGAATGAACATGAATAATATGGATTTAACCCTTTTAGCAAAGTAAAATATGAAATAATACTGAAGCTGGATCAAACATTCATAATACTGTGGAAGAAGATGCATTAATCATATTAAAGACATTTCTGAGCAGTTTAATTAAAGTGTCATTTTAGGAAGAGACACAAAAAGTCTTTAAGTTTATTATTATTAAAAGAGAGTTCTGTGGGGTCTTCCGACACAACCGAACCCTCAGAAGAATGTTGATTCAGGTTAAAACATAATGAAAAGCCATTATTATCCAAGTTATTGGGGAAAAGATGTGTTATTGTTTGTGATGGTCAACAGGGGTCAGAGGTTATAGCGTATTTGATAGTGCTACAGACGCATCAGGATGAGGAGTTGTTTTAAGTAGTTTGTCACAGATCTGCAGCAGTGTCTCTCCTGATCTGACTAGCCACAGGGATTGCTCAGATCAGATGACTGCTTCCTGTTTTCAGAGACCCCACCCACTTTGAGTGATGTCACTGGTGGGTGTGGTCCTGACTGTAGATAAATAAGCGATAGAGCGTGACGTCTGATGTGGACGTGAGCTGAAGTCTGTCTGAGCAGGAGGCTAAAGCTAGAGCTAGCTAAAGCTAGCTGTTCTCACCGCTGACTCGACATCAGACGCCTCTAAAAATGGAGCTCACACAGATCAGACTCCAGAGACGTTAGTTTATCTCACCTTTCTGACGGAGATCATTTACAGAACAAGAAGTCATGAGAATGACTCCTTTAAACCGAGGTGCTAAGACTCAGTCCGCCAGCTGTTTCCAGACCAGAGATGATATCAAATAGAGTTCTGGGTCTCTGAGGCCTCTAAACCCCGCCCCTGGACCACCTCAGGTGACTCCTTTCGATGAGGAGGAGCAGCAGCTCCATCCGGATGATGGAGCTCCTCACCTCGTCTCTAAGGTCTCGTTAATGCTGGACGTTAACCACGTAGGGACTGAGCCTTTCCATGTTCTGCTTATTGTGATCTGTAACCAGGGATCTTGTGGATTCAGATCTAAGCACAACAAAAGGAGAAGTTCTAATAAAGTCAGCCGAAGAGAGGCTGTGTGACTGTGGACATAATTAAACGTCTATCTCTGACACGCTGCCACACAAATTAGACACGAGTTTGAACATAGTCAAGAAGATGTGAAGGTCTGAACTCTACACTGCCCTCTAGTGGACGTGTTGCCTAATTACCCCAAAAGAAACCACACAAGAGGAGTAGAGCTGCAACAATCAGCTAAAAAGAACATCCTGAGACCGGCTCAGACTGAATGACAGAACCAGGTCTTAGACTTGGACCTCTTCAGGTCGGAGCAGCAGACATGAACTCGCCTGACTGTAAACAAGTTCCTGAGTCATCCAGGAAGCCGGCTCAGGATTTTTAGGGATGTTTGATATTTTATTCCACAATAATCTGAGACGAACCAATGATGAAGAAGGTCTTTATCCGTGTTTATTTGTCCCTCTTCAGGTCTACACGGCATCGAACCCAAATGGGACGGCGACAGGAAAAACCTTCAAGGTCCACCTCCAGCTCTGGGACACGGCTGGACAGGAGAGGTGAGCTGCTCTCGTTTCACCTCGTCGTTTAATCAGGATGTTCATGGTGCGCCTGAGACTCAGGATCAGACCTCATTAGGCCAGACGGAGCGTTAGAGGCTCTTCTGACTAGGGGGGTTTGATATTTACCTGATGGCGCAGCGTTGGGGCTAAACGCTCACAGCTAGCTACTGATCCAATGAATGAATGACATAATCACTTTGACGCGGGCCACACTTTGGACAGCCCTGGTGTTAAACCATACGATAGAACAGAAACGGGTCTCTTTCATTAACAAACCTCGGTGCTTCACGGCGTTCTGGGTTATTTCTACAGAAATGTCGGAAGAGCTCTTTTTGACACTTTTCTATGAAAAATCATCCATAGAACCACCAATAAATGTGAAAGATGATCAATAAAGCTGATTTATGTAGAAACATGAAAGTGATGGAGAGACATTTTGTTCTGAATATGAACAGAATGTGTATTCTGAAGGTTATAAACCCTAGGGTCCCCTGATTAGGGGGCCCATGCCACTTCCTGTTTAAATTCCCTCCAAAGACAGGCATAATGTTTATTAATATATTCATGATGCATATCCTCTGAACGGGAAGAATCTCGTCTAAACAACAAAGACAACGTTTTCTGCCTCAACGTGATTAAATTCCAATAAGAAGCAATTAAACAAAAAAACCATAAAAAGTCGCTAAATTAACACACCAAGAAAAACACACAAAGTAACAATTCAGCATAATCCTATCCACACAAACCACTGTTTAAATTAAAGCCCACACTCTGCTCTTTCCAACAACATGTGTATCATCACCCTACATGCAACATTCACTGAGATAGCTGGCAACAAACATGGGAATTGAGGCGGATTTCCTCAAGTCACAAATATAAACCTCTGTTTTCTTGAATGGGTAAATAGACATTTAGTTGATTTTCCTAAAAATCCTCAAAAACAATTTTTTTTAGATGGAACTACTATCTATGGTGAAATATAAGTGGGAAAAATAAGAAAAAAAAAACCTGAGAAATGTGTAATGGCCCACAGGTGCCTAAATGTGCCAAAATGTCTAAATGACGAGGTCCGCCTGGATCTATATCCACTAACACCTCTCTACATCATCTGGTTTTTACTTTTTTGGCATTAATTTTGGCTCAGCAAAGGGTAAGATGTTGTTCTTTGGATTGCTAGATGTTTTGGATTGCAACTGAATACTTTCAAAGGAATAATAACTTTGCAAAGTGATTTTCTTTTAAGGCGGAAATTAATTTTTTTTATTTCCTGGTGTGTGCCAATATTATTTAATTTCAGTCAGAAAGACAAGTGTTGATTTTGAGACATTTGGAGTATTCTCTGGAGTCTGACCTTTATTCTGGTACCAAAACCATTCACATAAACCTTGTAGTTCTGGAGATATATTCAGTTCATTTTGGGCGTGTCGTTTTTGATCAAATCTCTTAAAAAAAAAGGCCTAGGGTTTACATTAGTTTAAACCATGTTCTAATAAAACTAAAGCAAAAAGACCAAAGTGTCTGAAATCAGCTCCAGTCTCCTACATTTCCCAGCAGGCCGTGCGGTGTTGTTATGAACCTTTCCAGGTTGTTTCTACAGGAATCTTCAGAACTTCCTGTCAGACTCAAACCCAGGGTGAAGAGCTGCTGCTGCTGTTGAGGCTTTATGTTGAATTTCATGTAACTTTATTGTCTACAGGTTTAATTTAAATCCAGATGATTAAAACACCTCACCTGACTTTATTTCTCTCTAAACGTGACCAGTAAGACCCGCCGGGCTGTAGTGAATCTGTTGATGTTGGAGGTTAACGAGTGAATCCTGTCTGAGTTCATGTAACTGGATCCATCCTGGTTCTGTTCAGTGGCTTTCTGATGACTCACCGCTGGGTGAGTCAGAGTTCGTTACGTCACTTTAACTGCATCGAGTCGGCTCGCCGCGAAGGAGCAGGTTCTGTTCCCACGGAGGAAATATAAACATCAGGTCAAAGGTCAGATCACCTGCTTCTGATTGTTTAATTACAGGGTTTGACCTGATTGTTGTCGGAATTAAAAGGCAAGTCTCACCAGTGTGTGTGTGTGTGTGTGTGTGTGTGTGTGTGTGTGTGTAATAATGACTTAGAAAAGCACAAATAACCAGTAAGAAATCCAATAAAACCAATTTTTAGGTACAAACATGAATTTAGTCTTAAATTTGCTTCATCTTAAAGTGATTTTCGGCCTTCCTGGAGTTTGTTTTCCTCTCAAAGAGGCACCTTTTTTAATTGCCTTTATAAATTTATTTTGTGTGTATATATATATATATATATATATATATATATTAGGGATGCTCGATATTGGCTTTTTCACCGATATCCGATATTGTCTAACTCTTAATTTCTGATACTGATATAAGCGTGGTAGCCCTCATTAAAAAAAGACAAACAGTATTTAATGCAAGGTGTGCCAAATAAATAAAAATATCTCTAAAACTAAACATCAGATTTGTTATATTTTGACATTTTGGGAGAGAGGAGAAGTAGCCGAACAGTTTGATGTATAACATGTGCACGGTGTGTAAAGATTGTGTGTGTCATTATTACAAAAACCGATACCGATATTTACCGATATTGCCAATATCGGCCGATATTATCGAAAAACCGATACCGATATTTATATAATATACATTTTTTCCGAATACACGGTGGGCGACCCGTGGGCTTCTCTACCACCGGGCTTAGCACATTTTCTGGGGGACACCCTGCATTTTATATCCTTTACACCACCGACCGTCATTGGAACGTTACAGTAACTTACAGGGAAAGCTGCTGTTATTTTAATGGAATTCCGTGTTTATTTACATGGCTACATTCTGGTTTTGAGGGCTGATCTTTATGCCTCCTGAACACGACTCTCAGGCTGGCTGGTGTTTGATTCAGAAAACATTCTGGGACTGTTTTGTGTGTGCAGTACCTGCTGCTGCCTGTAGGGGCAGTAGTTTACTCTGGGTTACATTTAGGTTCGGGTGCTGAGTTCTGATTTTTGTCCAGCTCTGATTTGCTGATTTTGGATGATTCTGATTTATAAGCATAAACTTTTTTTATTAGTTTGAAAATAGAACGCTGCCAGTGAACGATGTCACCACTAATATAAATGATTGCTCATCGATGGCACACTGTTATAATAAATTCTCAGGCCTGAAACAATGTGTTGGTTTGCTGCTTGGTGGCGGTGCGTTCACAGACCAACAGAAGCATCAGAATTTTGAGTCTCAGATCCAGCTGATCACGTTTTTGTGCCTTTTGATTGATTTGTGATATTTCCAGCTAATCGTTTTTCGTCTGTTTTGTTGTTCACTCATCAGGTTTCGCAGCCTAACGACGGCGTTCTTCAGAGACGCCATGGGTTTCCTCCTGATGTTTGACCTCACCAGCCAGCAGAGTTTTCTTAACGTCCGGAACTGGATGAGTACGTTCCGCTCAGTTAAAAAAATAAAAGCCTCACGTTAAACCTGTTCTAGTAGAGAGCACAAACCCCCTCTGAGGTGTTTGAATATTTTATTGTTTCTGCTCATGAATTAAATCAAATCATTCATAATTCACATCTAAGAGTGTTTAAACGATTATTGACACAAAGCCTTTTGTTTTGGTGGAGTTAACTGGATGCATATTGTGACTAACCATGCATTTTATCATTTTTTTGTGGATGAATGATCAGGCCAGCTCCAGGCCAACGCCTACTGTGAGAACCCAGATATCGTTCTGGTGGGGAACAAGGCGGACCTGGCGGATCAGAGGGAGGTTCAGGAGAAACAGGCCAAGGAGCTGGCTGATAAATACGGGTCAGTCCACTTCTTATCTGCAGGGTTTTAATAAGTCCCTGTGATGTAAAATAAAGTGAAGCTGGTTGTTTTGGTCCCTCCCAGGATCCCGTACTTTGAGACCAGCGCAGCCACCGGGTCCGAGGTGGACAAGGCGGTGATAACGCTGCTGGACCTGGTCATGAAGAGGATGGAGCAGTGCGTCGACAAGCCGCCTGCTGATTCGGCCAATGGGAACGGAGCTACGAAACTTGGAGAATCTCAGCCCAATGAGAAGAAATGTGCATGTTAAAGCAGGAGGGATCCCTTCTCTCTCCTCCGCTCCTCTTCTGCTCTCCGTTTGTTCTTTTACTTTTCCTTCTGTCCGTTTTATAGCATGTTTCTCTTGTTCGCTCCCTGATAAACAAACAGAGCCTCCTCCTTCCTGTTCTGGCTCTGATTCCCTCCTGTCTGCCTCCCTGATGGTGCTCCAGCTCCCCCTAGTGGACGTTGGAGGGACCGCCGTCTGGAGGAGGACCTGGAACCAGGAGGCGGCGGCGCTGTCAGACACATAACGTGCCTCGTTAAAGACTTGCAGCCTGGACATTAAACTCTTGATTTCTCCGTTTTTGAATCACGTGAGCGACTTTTCGGTTTCAGTTCGTCACTTCCCAGCAGGTTGTGTTTAACCTGACCTACAGGGAGTTTAATGTCAGGCTGGATGTCTATGAAACAAGTCTTATTCTCCTAAAGCTTCACGCTGAGGATCAGTGGGACCAATCTTTGATTTTTATTTATTTTTGTGTTGTGTTGGAGCTCTTAGCCTCATGTCATTTTATTTTTCAGTTCTCAGTGAAGTTTTGTTGAAAAGTTTGTGCCAAATGTGTCTTGTACCTGAGAGGTGTGAAGCACTCCAGCTGTTCCCAAGCAGGAAACCTGTTTTTTAAGGTGTTTTTTTTTTTTTTTCCAGTTTGATGAATACGATGGTGTACTCATGCAATGCAAATAAAAACAATAAGGTGTTGAGATTAAACTCTAAATATAAAGAAAAAAGTTAAAATACTCTTTTCAGAACAAAAGTTAGACTTTATCAATAACAGCCTGAGGAAGCAAACCTCCTGAACTCGACTGTATTGATTCTCTTTTATTATTATTATTATTGTGGTCTTTGAGTTTTGAGTAAAGACAAAAAGAATGAGATCACAAACACAGGAGGTGGAAATGAATTTCCTTTGCAAGCTCGGCCTTAGAGAGAGGATGAGGCGCTCCAGGACGACCTGAGAGGAGCCAGATGAGGTGGTTTACACTGAGATGGTTAACACTGAGGTGGTTAACACTGAGGTGGTTAACACTGAGATGGTTAACACTGAGATGGTTAACACTGAGGTGGTTAACACTGAGATGGTTAACACTGAGATGGTTAACACTGAGGTGGTTAACACTGAGATACTTACAGCTCAGTCCACTTTGAGCTTCTCAAACCTGCATTCAAATTCCAGCTTTTGTTTTAAAAAAAGGTAACCTCAATTTAGTGATCCTTTCTGAATTCTGTCACTGTCGGGTTAAATCCTTCTATCTCCAATTTATTAACTTTTCAGGAATTTTTTTTTAAAGTAATCTACACTCTCAGAAATGAAAGGACAAGAATTGTACCTTTTTTGTCACTGGGGTGGTACCCTCAAAAGTACAATTTTGTACCTTTAACTGAGGGTTGTATCCTAAGGGGTACAAATTAGGATACATATTTGTACCCTTTAGGGGAACAAATATGCATCCTAAGGTACAGGTTTGACTAGTAAAAGGTACAAACTACAAAGGTAAAAATGTGTACCCCAGTTTTGAACCTTAACTGGGGGTACAAATTTTTACCTTTGTAGTTTGTACCTTTTACTAGTCAAACCTGTACCTTAGGGTACAAATTTGTACCCCTTAGGGGACACATATGTACCCTAAGAAGTCTAAATATGTACCCTAAAAGGTACATATTTGTTCCCCCTTAGGATATAACCCCCAGTTAAAGGTACAAAACTGTACTTTTTAGGGTACCACCACACACGGTCAGAAATAAAGGACAAGAATTGTAAGGTTGTAAGGTACAAGGTTCAAAATGGTACCCTCAAAAGGTACAATTTTGTACCTTAACTGGGGGTACAAATTTTTACCTTTGTAGTTTGTACCTTTTACTAGTCAAGCATGTACATTAGGGTACACATTTGTTCCCCTAAAGGGTACATATTTGTACCCCTTAGGATACAATCCTGCAGTCAAAGGTACAAAACTGTACTTTTGAGGGTACCACCCCAGTGACAAAAAAAAAAGGTACAATTCTGTCCTTTAATTTCTGACAGTGTATATTTTACATTAAATAAACGTTGTGGTCCAAATGTCTCCAGTATTTTAAAATCTTCATTGAAAAGTTGTTCATAAAACAACTCATAGATGTAAAAGATGACCAACAGAGCTGATTTATGTAAAAACATGAAAAGTATGTTTTTAAATGGAGATATGAAGTTTTAGCCCAACAGTGACAAAATGCTAACTGAGCTAGACGCTAAAGTTTATCTTGTAAAACTCAGAGCAGATAGAGCACAGTTTAAGATGCTTAATATTCACCTAAATATTCTAGAACTTTATTTAAAAAGCAGGTAAACTGACCAACTAGCTAATGTAGCATCAGTGCTTAGCATTGTATGCGTGCTAGCAGGATGCTAACGTAACATAAGCGGCTCAAACGTTACTGTGTGCCTGTCACTTCCTAATCAAAAGAAAAGTCTCTCTTTTCATAGTTTAGCATCTTCTTGGTTCTCATTCATCCGATTTATGTTTCCATAGCACTAGCATGTTCAAAATCAAGCTAATCTAGCCTGCTCATTAATTTAATGATAAAAATGAGATGTAAGATAATAGAATTGGCATTGTTTGGTACTTTGTATACTTTAATATTACATATATGAAATTACTGTGTATTTTATAAGTATTAAATTTATGTTCCCAGACCAACTGTGCTTCAAACGCAGAAAAGTGTCAGTTCACTACCAAGTGATGGACTGTCCATCTATGTTTAGCTAGTTTACCATTCATCTAAACTAACTTGTTTTTTTTTATTTTAGAAAAGTCATCTAACGTAATGTTCTAGTGGCGCGTCGTCACTGAGACTTTAAACAGAAATTATGTTTGTGTAATCTCTTTGCTAGTTTCATTGCATTTTGTTTTTGTACAATCAAGGTTCTTTATTTCAGATGTGTTGGTAGATTTTTTTCTACCAAATCTACCAATTTATTCACGTCTAAAATCACCTAAAACAAGACAAAAGTGTAACCATGAATCGTTAATGAACTTTCTCTTTTCTTAGAAAGAGAATAAATGACGTTTAAACCATTGACATGAATATAGAAATAGAACCAAATAAGCACCCCCTAGTGGTTGGTTCCAGTACAGGTAGTACTGGTACAGGTTTACCCTTTAGAGCTAGAACAATGAAATATTAATAATTGATGCCAGTTTGTGATAATATAGTCTACAAGAGGTTAAGCCCCGCCCCCTCTGTGTGAACCAATGGGACATTTTTCTGAATAAAACATAAAAAATGTTTAAGATAATTGATTGTCCTTGTTGCTCTATGTTTAAATATTCATTTTAAAAAATTGTTGAGTTGTAATTAAGTATTGATGGTTTAAGAACTCAGTAATTGGTGAGTGGGCGGGGCTTTGGATGCTCAGACTGGTTCCAAAAATCCAACATGGCCGCTCTTAATAACAGGAAATCATGGCAGAGAGGCCTGGTCCAGTTATTTAGATGCTGATGGTTTAAACTCATTCAGTAAAGATTCTCAGTTTTTCACATAAACATTGTTTTATCTTGAAAGAAAGAACGTTTCAAAATGTGGAGGAAAATTGAGCCAAGCAAACTTTAAAATTAGACATTTCCTGTAAAGAAATTTAAGTAAACAACCTCATTTCTTGTTTTTTTTTTTAGAAACTGCATTTATATTTGGAATTTCTTTTCTTTCTCTAACAGAAATAAAAGCATTATGATAATTCTTAAAACATTTCGGTGCAAGAAGTTAAAATATATTTTCTGTTCTTAGTGGGGGAGGGGGGGGGGGGCCTCGGATCCTTTCTGCTGTTTTTTGTTGTAAATATAACTTCGAATGGCTCAAATTGCTTTTGTTCTTTAATTTATTTTTTGCTCTTTAATTTAACTGGTAATGAGTTAGTAAATGTACTCATTAAAGTATTTCTCCAGTTGTTTGACTCATCTTAGGTTAACAATTTATTTTAAGGTTTACCAAATAAATGTTTCTGTCCCTGACGTCCTGGAGAGGGTCCGTGAACCGCCATCTTGAGGCCTTTATCCATCACTTCTGTGATTACGAAGTCAGAACTTAACAGTCCTTTCTGTATTTTTTTAATTTCCTTGTTTTGAAGTTGCTGTACTCTCAGGCAGTCCAGGAATCTTGACTCTATATCCGACACCATAAGGTTCTGCCACCTCTTACGATGTTCCTTCACTAAAACATAACTCTTCAAAATCAATTTGCTTCTTTTTTATTTGAAAAATGTACATTTTCCTCCATGTGAACGATGCCTTTTCATTCTGACAATCTCCTGAGAAAGAAGTTTCTTTTTGTTCTTCGTCTCTTTTCTTTAAATCTTCTCCACTCGTTTAGATGCACTTTGCTTCACCTCCTCTCTTCTACTGAAACACGTCTGAAGCTCCTGACTTCCTGTTTCACATGGTTTAGGTGTTCACAGTCATCTTTTTGTCTGATCCAGTGTAAAAAGTGTGAGCTGCTGGATATTTTAATGATGATAGATTATCAGACGGAAGCCCGGTTGTTGTTTTCGTGCCAGATATATCCGTGTAATCAAAGCACCTCTGAGAGCTTTTATTTTTGGAGATCTTTGTGTGAATTCTCTCTGATGCCTGCAGTTTGTATTTGTTCCTTCAGTTTTCACTGTTTGTATTGATGCCTGTATGTGTTTGTTGCGCTGTAAGAGCATGTTTGACACAATGAGAATGGAATGACCTGTGAAAAGTTGTGTATCTGATGCCAGACCTGCAAATAAATCTTTCTTTGTTTTATCCTGATGGTTCTCTTGTTCTGAAAAACGGCCAAATCCATTTTGGTGGCAGTGAGTGATTTTGTCATTTGGTCATTTTTAGAAGTAAAGAACACCTAATACAAAATCACAAAAAGGAGGCCTGGCTCCAGCTGTTTGACTCCTCTTAGGTTAGCCTCTTTATTAGCTAAGTACTTACTGGACATCGTATTCTTTCTGTTCAACATTCTACTCTAGTATGTGTCATTTTTAGTCCTATGAGAGTCCAACAAAGTTTAGTTGTTACAGGAAGTCCAGTCTCTGTTGGGTCTTCTCCACATGAGGACCACCTCAGGTCCAGAAGGAACTGGTCCACAGTGGACACCGTGCTGAGGATGATGAGGGGAGTGAGTGAGGGGGTGTTCTCCAGAAGTCATCCATCATCATCTCCACCATCTTTAGCTGGTCAGTGGTTCTGACCAGTGGACCAACTGATCCACCTGCAGACTCGTCTCTGTCCTATAGTGTGTGATCTTTAGTCTTAAAGAACGTCATCAAAGACAGTTCTACGGTTTTGAGTTAATTTAGTGATTCTGGTTAAAAATAATAATTGACGTTGACTAAAAACATGGTTTATTTCATGTTGTTGTTGTTTTCACTGAACCTTTAAAATGACTTCTTGTTATTTTTTGTGGTGGAACCAATGTTCCTGTGTTGTTGAGGTCCGCTCAGTAAATATGTTACACACGTCATCAGCAGAGGGCATGCCATGTGGGTTAAAGCTCAGATGATGGTCTTCAGGTGGGACTGAAGACAGGTGAGTTCCTGACCTTCTACGTGAATGAGACCAATCAGGTGTGGAGGTTTTGATTTTTATGCAGTTTTACTTGCTGATGAAGGGTTTATTTGAATATTATAAATGTCAAAACAACTCATGAAAAACAAATTGTTAAGTTCTTAAATGTTTTGTTTACTGTTATTCTCTATGAGAACTCGTTTATCTTATGAAATGGATTAATTAGATGGTACTTTAATTACAGTTCTCACTGGTTGGTGATTCACCTTGGAGCAGTCACAGTGAGAACTCAGCTGTATGTGTGTTTTTTTTATCATAAAGTACGTCATACTATATAGTATGTGTGTTTTTATCATAAAGTACGTCATACTATAGTATGTGTGTTTTTTTGTCATAAAGTACGTCATACTATAGTCTGTGTGTTTTTTTATCATAAAGTACGTCATACTATAGTATGTGTGTTTTTATCATAAAGTACGTCATACTATAGTATGTGTGTTTTTATCATAAAGTACGTCATACTATAGTATGTGTGTTTTTTTGTCATAAAGTACGTCATACTATAGTATGTGTGTTTTTATGTCATAAAGAAAATCATACTATAGTATGTGTGTTTTTTTATCATAAAGTACGTCATACTATAGTATGTGTGTTTTTTATCATAAAGTACGTCATACTATAGTATGTGTGTTTTTATGTCATAAAGTACGTCATACTATATAGTATGTGTGTTTTTTGTCATAAAGTACGTCATACTATAGTATGTGTGTTTTTTTGTCATAAAGTACGTCATACTATAGTATGTGTGTTTTTATCATAAAGTACGTCATACTATAGTATGTGTGTTTTTTATCATAAAGTACGTCATACTATAGTATGTGTGTTTTTATGTCATAAAGTACGTCATACTATAGTATGTGTGTTTTTATCATAAAGTACGTCATACTATAGTATGTGTGTTTTTATCATAAAGTACGTCATACTATAGTATGTGTGTTTTTATCATAAAGTACGTCATACTATAGTATGTGTGTTTTTATGTCATAAAGTACGTCATACTATAGTATGTGTGTTTTTTGTCATAAAGTACGTCATACTATAGTATGTGTTTTTTTAGTCATAAAGTACGTCATACTATAGTATGTGTGTTTTTTTGTCATAAAGTACGTCATACTATAGTATGTGTGTTTTTTTATCATAAAGTACGTCATACTATAGTATGTGTGTTTTTTTGTCATAAAGTACGTCATACTATAGTATGTGTGTTTTTTTATCATAAAGTACGTCATACTATAGTATGTGTGTTTTTTGTCATAAAGTACGTCATACTATAGTATGTGTGTTTTTATGTCATAAAGTACGTCATACTATAGTATGTGTGTTTTTTGTCATAAAGTACGTCATACTATAGTATGTGTGTTTTTTTGTCATAAAGTACGTCATACTATAGTATGTGTGTTTTTATCATAAAGTACGTCATACTATAGTATGTGTGTTTTTTGTCATAAAGTACGTCATACTATAGTATGTGTGTTTTTTTATCATAAAGTACGTCATATTATAGTATGTGTGTTTTTATCATAAAGTACGTCATACTATAGTATGTGTGTTTTTTGTCATAAAGAAAATCATACTATAGTATGTGTGTTTTTATGTCATAAAGTACGTCATACTATAGTATGTGTGTTTTTTTGTCATAAAGTACGTCATACTATAGTATGTGTGTTTTTATGTCATAAAGTACGTCATACTATAGTATGTGTGTTTTTNGTTATTAAAACAAACCAAGACTCAACAAAAGAACTTGAAAGGGTTGATGAATGTGGACATTCAGATAGTGGTGTGTTTCTTCTGAAGCGTTGCTCTAGCCTTAGTTTAGCATTGGTCTAGAGTCGGTTTAACATTGGTCTAGAGTCGGTTTAACATTGGTCTAGAGTCGGTTTAACATTGGTCTAGAGTCGGTTTAACATTGGTCTAGTGTTGATTTAGCATTGGTCTAGTGTTGATTTAGCATTGGTCTAGTGTTGGTTTAGCATTGGTCTAGTGTTGGTTTAGCATTGGTCTAGTGTTGGTTTAGCATTGGTCTAGTGTTGGTTTAACATTGGTCTAGTGTTGGTTTATCATTGGTCTAGAGTTGATTTATCATTGGTCTAGAGTTGGTTTATCATTGATCTAGAGTTGGTTTAACATTGGTCTAGAGTCGGTTTAACATTGGTCTAGAGTCAGTTTAACATTGGTCTAGAGTTGGTTTAACATTGGTCTAGTGTTGATTTAGCATTGGCCTAGTGTTGGTTTAACATTGGTCTAGTGTTGGTTTAACATTGGTCTAGTGTTGGTTTAACATTGGTCTAGTGTTGGTTTAACATTGGTCTAGTGTTGGTTTAACATTGGTCTAGTGTTGGTTTATCATTGGTCTAGAGTTGGTCTAACATTGGTCTAGAGTTGGTTTAGCATTGGTCTAGTGTTGGTTTAACATTGGTCTAGAGTTGGTTTAACATTGGTCTAGAGTTGGTTTGACATTGGTCTAGAGTTGGTTTAACATTGGTCTAGAGTTGGTTTGACATTGGTCTAGAGTTGGTTTGACATTGGTCTAGAGTTGGTTTAAGATTGGTCTAGTGTTGGTTTAACATTGGTCTAGTGTTGGTTTAACATTGGTCAGTGTTGGTTTAGCATTGGTTTAACATTGGTCTAGTGTTGGTTTATCATTGGTCTAGTGTTGGTTTAACATTGGTCTAGAGTTGGTTTAACATTGGTCTAGAGTTGGTTTAACATTGGTCTAGTGTTGGTTTAACATTGGTCTAGAGTTGGTTTAACATTGGTCTAGAGTTGGTTTAACATTGGTCTAGTGTTGGTTTAACATTGGTCTAGAGTTAGTTTAACATTGGTCTAGTGTTGGTTTAACATTGGTCTAGAGTTGGTTTAACATTGGTCTAGTGTTGGTTTAACATTGGTCTAGTGTTGGTTTAACATTGGTCTAGTGTTGGTTTAACATTGGTCTAGNTCATAAAGTACGTCATACTATAGTATGTGTGTTTTTTATCATAAAGTACGTCATACTATAGTATGTGTGTTTTTTTATTCATAAAGTACGTCATACTATAGTATGTGTGTTTTTTATCATAAAGTACGTCATACTATAGTATGTGTGTTTTTTTTATCATAAAGTACGTCATACTATAGTATGTGTGTTTTTTATCATAAAGTACGTCATACTATAGTATGTGTTTTTTTGTCATAAAATACGTCATACTATAGTATGTCTGTTTTTTTGTCATAAAGTACGTCATACTATAGTATGTGTGTTTTTTTATCATAAAGTACGTCATATTATAGTATGTGTGTTTTTATCATAAAGTACGTCATACTATAGTATGTGTGTTTTTTGTCATAAAGTACGTCATACTATAGTATGTGTGCTTTTTTATCATAAAGTACGTCATACTATAGTATGTGTGTTTTTATGTCATAAAGTACGTCATACTATAGTATGTGTGTTTTTATGTCATAAAGTACGTCATACTATAGTATGTGTGTTTTTTTGTCATAAAGTACGTCATACTATAGTATGTGTGTTTTTTTGTCATAAAGTACGTCATACTATAGTATGTGTGTTTTTTGTCATAAAGTACGTCATACTATAGTATGTGTGTTTTTTTGTCATAAAGTACGTCATACTATAGTATGTGTTTTTTTGTCATAAAGTACGTCATACTATAGTATGTGTGTTTTTTTGTCATAAAGTACGTCATACTATAGTATGTGTGTTTTTTTGTCATAAAGTACGTCATACTATAGTATGTGTGTTTTTTGTCATAAAGTACGTCATACTATAGTATGTGTGTTTTTTGTCATAAAGTACGTCATACTATAGTATGTGTGTTTTTTTGTCATAAAGTACGTCATACTATAGTATGTGTTTTTTTGTCATAAAGTACGTCATACTATAGTTTGTGTGTTTTTTTGTCATAAAGTACGTCATACTATAGTATGTGTGTTTTTTGTCATAAAGTACGTCATACTATATATGTGTGTTTTTTGTCATAAAGTACGTCATACTATAGTATGTGTGTTTTTTTGTCATAAAGTACGTCATACTATAGTATGTGTGTTTTTTATCATAAGGTACGTCATTCTATAGTATGTGTGTTTTTTGTCATAAAGTACGTCATACTATAGTATGTGTGTTTTTATGTCAAAAAGTACGTCATACTATAGTATGTGTGTTTTTTTGTCAAAAAGTACGTCATACTATAGTATGTGTGTTTTTGTCATAAAGTACATCATGCTATAGTATGTGTGTTTTTATGTCATAAAGTACGTCATACTCTATTATGTCTGTTTTTTGTCATAAAGTACGTCATACTATAGTATGTGTGTTTTGGTCAAAGTATGTCATAGTATTCCCAATAACTTTACAATTTATCATGTTTGATTCTGTTTTCTGTGAAAGGTGCTATAGAAATAAACTTTACTTTCTTACTACAATGGATGCAATAACTAAACACAAATATTTACAGAGGATTTATTTGTAGTTTTTACCAAAAGTCCAAAAGTGTGAGTGTGAAAAATAAATACCCAGAACAGTGGAGCTGTAGTGGTTACAAAAACAAATCGGTGAAATTGTTTTACATTTCTATAACCAGCAGTAGAAAGAAAACTATGAACCATAAAATACAAGGCAGGGTTTACAGTAGTTAGCAATCAGGTACAACATCCTTACATAGAAACATAAAATAAAATAAAAATCAGCAAATGTAAACATGTTGGGGAACAGAACTTTCATTGATTTTATCTTCAGAACAGAAAATCTGGAGTAGGAACTTTTATCTTCCAGTTAAAGCACCAATGTCCTTATGGTGTCACTGATATTCTGATTTTAGAAAATGTATTACAATAAATTAAAACATGATCATTTCCTGCCATTTTTCAGTAGAAAGGACCGTTTTAATGCCAGAATGATGAAGTGTCTCCTTTCCTCCACACTGTGGGTCATGTCAACAATAAGAGTAAACTCATTCCTCACATTAGTTTTCTGAATTTCTGATGTCTTTTTACAGAGAAGGCACCTCACGTTACCTCGATTCAGCAGCAGACCACCTTAAATATGTAAAAGGTTAAAGTTAGGGCAAAAAGCAGTCTGAACTTTAAAACGTGTCCCAGAAGAAATTAAGGATCAAATTTAAATCACAAAAACAAACAAATGTATAAATAATCTCCTGGTGATGTTAGTGAACCAAAACTCATAATATCCCAAGTTTATCTCACCCTGTAATATGAATGAAAGAAAATACTGCAGATGAACGCGTCACAACACAAAAATAAATCGGAACAAGATTTCTAATGAGAAAATGAAGAACTTCACTTTACAGAAACAACAATTATTTGTTGGTATTTACTTATTTCAGGACTTTAACACAATTCTCAAACCTATAATTACATCTCCACTAAATCATGGTTCTAATAATGATAGAAAAATCCCTAATTAGCCACAGGTTTCATCTGTTTATCAAGTGGTTGCAGTTCTCCCTGTTCACCACAAGAGGGAAGTGTTTAAATAGTGGATTTCAATGCTGAGTTTGGAAAGTGTCCAACCAGCTTCAGGTCCTCGTACAACCAGAAAGCAAAGGTTTCTGAGAAGAACATCTTTCTTAGCAATTTCAAAATGTTAAGAAAATACTGAGGCAAGCTGCAGTGATGAAATTAAAGACAGACTAGTTGTTATAAGTTTTTAAACTTTGGTGAAGCTGTTTGTTTGTTCCTGTAGCTGATCTTCATCTTCATCATCCACGCTCAGATCCAACCGGAGGTTATCCAGGGTCTGACGGATCGTCAGGTTCTCCTTGCGCCTGTCAGACAAAAAATAATGCTTCAGTGTTTTATTTTCAATGTACAGGAAGTAGAAAATACCAGATTTAGGTGGCTAAACATCCATGGCTTTTTAGAAGTTAAGAGTTGCTACATTTAAATAAAAACCTTCAAAAGTTTAAATTTTCTAAGTTCCAGTAATAAACCAGAGCTTAGCTTCAGTTATTTACGTCTGAACGCTGCGCGCTCTCCCTTCAAGGTTTCCCTGGGAGTGATGTCACAGATCCAGACCCGACTAGACGATTCACCGATCTTTCTGATTTGTTATCTTTTCAGAACTTTGTTGCATTAATGATGTTTCAAACCCCTCAACTTCACAAGAACAGGTACATTTAAGTTTTTGTTCATTAATAAATCTGTTTTTTTAACTATTGACTTGGTATTAGTATGATGGCTGCAGAAGTATGTACATTTCATAAAAACATACTTTATTGACCAGAAGTGACATGTAATTTAAAGTATTTGTATAATTTTAAAAAGTTTTTTCATGTTAAACCTGTTTTTAAAAACAGGTCAAACTAAAGTAATATGAGAAAATTACACACAAAAAATCACTCAAAATGATGATGACTTATCTCTAAATTTACAAGTCCATTACTTTACGACTGATATTTACTATAATTTCACAAAAACCCAATTTATAGGCTACATACCTCTGCAGCCATTGTAATATCAAGTAGTTAAAAAACAGATTTATGAAACGCCAACAACAAGAAAACACTTTAGTTTTTAACTGTTCTTGTGAAGTTGAGGGGGTTTGAAACATCATTAGTGCAACAGAGTTCTGAAAAGATAAGCTAGAAAGATCGGTGCATCGTCTAGTCAGGTCTGGATCTGTGACATCACTCCCAGGGAAATCTTGAAGTGAGCGTAGGAAGAAAAAAAACTGAGAGGGAGGTTCTCAAAAGTGAGAGAAGACTTAGGAATGGTGAGGGGGAATGTCATTGTGTGTGCCGTTAGACATTTTTGCATTCATGCAAAAATTTTTACTCTCACAAAATCATGTTACCCTCTCCCTGAGCTGTTTTTACACTTGTTTTGTTGTGAATTGCCCTCTCATGTTAAAGAAAGTGATCTGACGCCATACTGATGATATTCTCTGTTTGCAGGAAAAAGAAAATTTGAAATTTATGTAGCATAACTGTCTCCCTACACTGTGATCCTCTACAGCCGCAGGGTCCTAGAGAGGACCAGTCTCTGATTGGTTGAACACACCTGGTCCAGGTAATCAACCTCTAGGACCAGGGTTCCCTACCCCGGCTGGACAGAATCACACTAACTAAAGTAAATGTTACCTGTAGACACAGATCTAATTCTGTCTAGACATTCATCGTCCTGGAACCTATTTTTTGGAGTGTGTGTGGTTCGTACTTGTTCTGAAGGTGCTGGTCGAGCACCTGCCTCTGCAGCCGGCTGTTGGTCTCTCTCTCCTCCGTCAGCTCCCTCTGGGTGTGGCGGTACTGCGCCTCCTTCCTGCTCGCCTCCTCCTCGGCCTCGTTCAGCTGCCGTTTCAGCGAGCGGATCCTCTGGTTCATCTGCAGAACGTCACAGAACTTAGCTCAGTGCACGACCCCATGACACTAAACTCACATTGGTGCAGCACAACGATGTCATGGTGCAGCACAACGATGTCATGGTGCAGCACAACGATGTCATCGACTGTTTGGCTAAGTCAGTTTGTGTTTTTACTTTAGAAATAAAGCCTGTTTCTCCTTTAATGCGCGGAAACGACCGATACAAGTTATTGATGTTGGGTTATCACGCTGCACTGGGATTTGTATGAGAGTGTTGGTATATTTTTCTACATATGGCTGTACTGGGTGAAACGCCTCCACACACAGAAGCTGTAACCTAAAGTTCTGTTCATGGTTTTGCACCTACATCCTGGTTTAAATGGCACTAACGACGTCTCAGCTTAGAGCCAGGATTAAGGACCGTTTAGCTCCAGATGTCTTTTAGTTGCTGTTCTAGCCAGAACTTCCGTTAATAAAATAAATAAATGCTCGTCACAGCTACACAAATGTGTTGTTTTATTGGAAGGTGCTTCCATTCATTCTTTAAAAACAAAGGTAATATTTGCTGTGACTATAAGTTATATTATTTTAATTGCAGATGTCATTAGGATAGAAAGGAAAACTTCCTATCAGGACGTCGTCTGTTCTCTTTAACCTCTACATATCAGCTCAAAACTGTTTCATTAGACGTTTTTGTCTGAGGACCAAAAACAGTTAAAGTTTAAGGATTTTTTATAATTTCATTAAAATACTTGAACACACCCTCAAAATCAAGCTTTTTAAAAAACATTCCAATAAGAACCTATTGGTGAAGATAATCCGTCATTAGTAGAAAAATGTTCAAACTGATATATTTCATTTTCTTCTCTTTAGAAAACAGTTTGTTAAATTTAAGAGAGAAAATGTTTCATTTCAACAGCGCTCCTCTGCTGCCCCCTGGTGGAGGAGCCTCACCAGTTCCTTCTGCTCTGTGGCGATCCGGTGCTCCTCCTCCATCTGGTCGCTCATCTCGTTGATCTTCCTCTCCAGTTTACTGATGGCGTTCGTCAGACTCAATTTGTTCCTGAGCAGAAAAAAAATAAATGTAACCACCGAGGGACAAACCGAAAACTGAGGAGACGATTTATTTCCGTCTAACGTCCTGATGCTGCTGCAGGCTCGTCTCGGAAAATAAATCTGGTTTTGTTTCGAAGCTGAACTGGAAGTTAAAGGAGCAAAAAACCTGACATCAGAGTGAAATCTGGACAGGCTGACTGTGCTGTGCCTGATCAGAAACATAAAATGATGTCAACCCTTAAAGGGCGCTCGCTGAAACCGCTCAGAACATTAAAACCTGTTACTGTGAACCGTTAAAAGGACAGTCCCCCTTTTCTCTACGGTTTTGTCGACGTTTCAGATTTAAATGTAAAACTCGCTGTCAGGCGGTTCTTTTATTCAAAAAAGAAACAAAACAACTCAATCAGCCGTGCTGAAGAGAAAAGAGGGAAAACCTCAGATTGATCAGGAAGAACGTCACCCGGTCCAGAACCAGGACCAACGTGGCCCCGCCCTCTTCCTACACCGTGGGTTCTGGACCTCCTGGGTTCCAGTAGGTCTGGTTGCTATGGTTACAAAGGCCCACTTCCTTCATGTGTTCTGGTACTTTTGCTACGTCGTCACATTTGATCCTGACTCATCTGTTTTATCTGTATTTGCTTTAGTGTTTTAAACTCCCACAATGCACCAGTGATGTTAATGGATCTTTGGGTCGTTCCATCACATTTATCTACAGTAGGGGCCACACCCACTGGTGACATCACTCAAAGTGGGCGGAGTCTCTAAAACAGGTAACTGCAGGTTAGTTTGACTCCGGTTCTGTTGGGTCTTCAGATGAGTTCTAAATAAAAGCCGGTTCTGGAACCCGTCCAGGTTCTGGACTCACCTCTCCTCGGTCCTCAGGGCGCTCTCCAGCTCCTTGACTCGGCTCTCCGCCCTGGTGACCACGTCCTCCTGGACCCTGGAGCTGTGAAGCTCCTCCACCTCCAGGCGAAGCTCACGCAGCTGAAAACACAGGATCGGGTTCAGAGCCCGGTCCGAGTTCTAACTCGTGAAGTTACTGATCCAGACAGACCTGTCTCTCCATCACTGCCTTCTCCGTTTCCAGCTGATCGTTCAGGTCCTTCTCCTGAATCAACTTCAGCTGCAGCTGTTCAGTCTGATAATAAACACGACTAAGTGTTAATTCACATGAATATCAGTGTTAATAAGCACGCTTCCTGTTCACCTGTTCGATGGCTCTCTTGTGTTTGGCGGCCCATCTCTGCTCGCTGTCCTGCAGCTCCTCCAGCTCGCCCTCCAGGTCCAGCAGCTTCTCCTGCTCGGGAAAAACCAGCTTTGTTAGGAAACGCTGATCAAAACAGCTGATTTTAGAACAGCTGTGAGGTCAGTCAGCTCACAACGTCTGTCTGACACTCAGGTTATTTAGAACGGCGACAGCAGCGGGACGCAGATTTAGGATTATGGAATTATCCACGCTGACTTTAAACAGGATTTCCATAATTAAAACCTCATTAACCCTAAACTCTGATGGTTACATGAGCGATTAACTCAAGTGGACGTTTGAGTCATGAACAGATGAACTCACTTCAGACTTGATGGATATTTTGAGTTGAAATCAGAATAATTTACCGAAAATAAATCTAGAAACAAACAAACGGGAACTTAAGACGCTGATCCATCATCCTCTGCAGAGCGCCTGAATGAACATGATGGAAATGTGAAGTTTATTCTTTGTTTGGTGAAAATAGTACAAAGTTTAGGCCATTTGGGGAACAAGAGTTATAATTTTAGATAATAATAATGTTAGTTTTTATTCACACATCTCCAGGAGGCGTGTGATACGCTCTATATCGTTTTCAATAAAACTCTTATTCTGACGATGAGGCAGCAGCATTATCGAGTAATAAAGAACCAAAAATACCCTGAAACGTATCCATCACAGGACGCTACAGACGTCAGACTAGAGTCTGGATGTCAGAGGAAATGGACTCAGACAAACCTGTTAAAGTCACACTATGTAACTTTCTCATATTTTAAATCCTGTCCTTGACCCAGTCTGACCCTTTACAGGTTCATAAAAAGTCTTGGATCCAGAATACCACGTTTGTAACTTCTGAGTCTCTGGTCCCTGAAGTCTCTCAAAGTCACGTATCTCAGAGGGTTAGGCTAACCCAATGTGGCTAGCTGTTATGCTAGCTCCGGAGTATTTTTATCTCATGATTCCTGATTTTTCCCATCTCTCCCTGCTTGAACAGCTGATTTCTTTGACTGAGTGATGAACCGCTCCAGTAGAAAGCAGTGAAGGCTGAGGAGACATTTAACAGGGAGATTTAGGGCTTTCTGAGCAGAAACTATGCTAACGTTTTACTGCAGTGATTTAAAACGGACACTAGGGGGAGCTGAAAACAAGCAACACTACATAGTGTGCCTTTGATAATCTAACACCATCACGGCCATCCTGATCATTTTCCTCTCTAGAACTTGTGGCTGGACTACAGTTTGGTACTGGGGCCAAAATTAGGACTATTGAGCACCAGCGGTGCTACATCCTGGGAAATAGAGCTTTCTAGAGTTCTACACTCCCCAAAGTGCTGTACAACACATCAGTCATTCACACACTGGTGATGATAAACTACATTGTAGCCTCAGCTGCCCTGGAGCACTGACAGAGGTGGAGATACCATGCACCGACACCACCAGGTCCCTCAGACCACCACCAGGTCCCTCAGAACCACCACCAGGTCCCTCCGACCACCACCAGGTCCCTCCGACCACCACCAGGTCCCTCAGAACCACCACCAGGTCCCTCAGAACCACCACCAGGTCCCTCCGACCACCACCAGGTCCTTCCGACCACCACCAGGTCCCTCAGACCACCACCAGGTCCCTCAGACCACCACCAGGTCCCTCAGACCACCACCAGGTCCCTCAGACAACCACCAGGTCCCTCAGACCACCACCAGGTCCTTCCGACCACCACCAGGTCCCTCAGACCACCACCAGGTCCCTCCGACCACCACCAGTAGACAAGGTGGGAGAAGTGTCTCCAAGGATAACAACAAAGTAACCCAGCTGGGATCAAACCGACAACCCTCCGGTCGCCAGACAGCCGCTCTACCTACTGTGCTGCTGCAGCAGCGTGCACACCCTAAACCATACTAATGGTCCCATGCTAAACTGTAGAGGTCACATGACCTGAAACTACAAGTTAAAGTTTATTTACCATTATGGCACGGGTGTGATTTGGGGGGGACAAGGGGGACATGTCCCCTCTAGTTTTTCAAAAGGCAGTTTGGGTCCCCTGCAGGTTTTACCATCCTAAAAACAACATTACTCCATACTGAATGGATACTTGTTAACAGGTTTGTTCTGAATAAACCATTTTAATGTTTGTAAATGTTGATCACGTTTTGTGGGCGGAGCCTAAGTGGACTGCTGTTGTGTTGGTGTCATCAGTCCTAGCTCGTGTTTTTATGCTACATACACTCGTACGTACGGGTGACAGGTGGTCTCGCATCAGTGCCTCTCAAACGGGGGCGGTTTTTGTGTAGCGGTGGACTTTAATGGATCTAGTGCCAGACAACCCAGACCAGTACCTGAGCCAGTTTGACTTGTTTGGCGAGGTCGTCCTTGGTCTGGTTGGTGGTCTGCAGCTCCATGGTGAGGTCGTCCACCGTCCTCTCAGCCTGTCTGCACTGCAGCTGCAGTCGCTCCCTCAGCTGGATCTCCTCCTCCAGGGTCCGCTCCTTATCGATCAGCTTCCCAGAAACCTGCAGGCAGACATGAAAGCCCACACAGATGCTGAGGCTGCTCTAACAGAGGCTGCTCCTCGTGGTCCGTCACCAGGTGGAAGTACCTCTCCTTGCAGTTTGCCCACGAGGACCTGCAGCCTCTGGATCTCCTGATCCTTTTCCAGGAGCGCCTCCTCCAGCTCGTCCACCCTCATCTGGGCGTCCTCACGTAGTTTCTGCTGCAGGTTTGCGTCTGCTGTAGCTTGTGTGGACACCTGCAGGGCTTCACTCAGCTAGAAGCACATAGAAGTAATGAATCATCGCATCACTACAACCGTTCTGCTCCAGACTCTACGCGTCTGTACCTCCTCCTCCAGCCTGAAGATGGTGCTGTTGAGTTCAGACGTCTTCTTGTCTCGACTTTCTTTGTCGACCTCCAGCTCCTCCAGCTGTCTCTCTGACAGCCACAGCTTCTCAGCCAGAGTCTGAGCGTGCTGCGTCTGCTTCTCCAGGTTGTCCTGAACAGAAAGCACAGAGTTCAGAGGCTCCACCAGGCAGGAGGACTCTACAACGACAACAACATTTTTGTCGAGTTTGAGAAAGTTGGAGGAAAATCATGAACTTTGGGATTTCATTATCTATCAGCTTTAATCCTGAGAAGAAACGTAACGAATCCACATAATAAAGGAGTTCCACTTCCTGACAAACTTTTTCTGGACCTTCTCATTTCTGAGCCGTCCTGACTCCGGTCTGAGCTGAATGTGAACACGCTGCTGTACCCGACTGGAACTCAAACACAAGCTTAAATCGTCCCCTTCAGTCCTCATTAGTTCCTGTCATCCTGGGACACTTTGGACCAATCATTCTCAGACATCCAATAAAATCTGGAAAGTCGTGTCAGCTTGTTCCTCCGTCTCCTCCTGTCAGGCTGAAGGTACCTCAGCGTCCTGGATCTTGTTCTTCAGCGACTGCTGGAGGTAGTTGAAGGCGTACTCCTGAGTGTTGGCCTCCACCATCATCTCTCTGGCTTCCTTCACCTCAATCTGAGCAGCAGAACGAGAGTCGGTCAAGAACCAAACAACAGCTGGACCTCCTGGATCAGCGTCAGACGTTCTCACCTCCATCTCTCTGACGCTCTCCCTCAGAGACTGGCTGTCCTTCTCCACCTCGATCATCTGCTCCCTCGTCCTCTTCAGCTCGTTGTTCAGCTGAGTGTTGGTCCTCAGCAGGTCCTCGTTGTTCACCAGCAGGGCGCGCATCTCAAACCTACAGGGGTCAAAGGTCAGACCAGCAGCAACTCATCAGGATGACGACAGATAGGAGGAGAGGAAGGGAGGAGTGAAGACAGGAAGGGAGGAGTGAAGAAGGAAGGGAGGAGTGAAGAAGGAAGGGAGGAGTGAAGACAGGAAGGAAGGAGGGAAGGGAGGAGTCGAGGAAAGATGGAGTGAGAGCAAGAAGAAAGGAAGAAGTGAAGGAAAAGAAGTAGGAGACAGGAAGGAAAGAATCAATGCAGGAAGGAGTGAAGACAGGAAGGGAGGAAGGAAGGAGTGAAGACAGGAAGGGAGGAGTGAAGACAGGAAGGAATGAGGGAAGACAGGAAGGAAGGAAGGAGTGAAGACAGGAAGGAAGGAGTGAAGACAGGAAGGAAGAAGTGAAGACAGGAAGGAAGGAGTGAAGACGGGAAGGGAGGAGTGAAGACGGGAAGGAAGGGAGGAGTCGAGGAAAGTTGAAGTGAGAGCAAGAAGAAAGAAGTGAAGGAAAAAGGAGTAGGAGACAGGGAGGAAGGAAATCAAAACCTGGTTTCTGACCTGATCTGGTTTCTCTCCTTCTCCATCTCCACACTCTCCGCCTCCAGGAACTGGTTACGCTACACACACACACACACACACACACACACCCACACACACACACACACACACACACACACACACACACACACACACACGGTCTCATGTTAGAAGCGATGGAGTCAGAACTAGTTTCTGACGCTCAGCTGATAAAACAGCATCACAAACTCATGTCTACTGAGATCAGGAGAGACACTACTGCAGATTCGTCTCTCCTGGTCCGACTAGGCGGGACCCTCAGGACAGAGGTGATGTTTACCTTCTGACAGGTGTCCAGCTGTTTGGTCAGCTCTTCTATATAATCTCTCTTGTTGGGCGCTCCCATCGTGGAGGACCTCAGGCTGTAGTGAACCGGCGCCGCCGCCACCTGGAAGGAGCATCACATGTTAGTCGCCGTGGAGGCAGGTCACCTGATGAGTCACCCGTCAGTGGACATACGGTGCTGTTGGCGTCGGTCCTCCTCCTCAGCAGGCTGTCGTAGGCGGAGAAACGAGGGCGGGAGGAGGTGGAGACCCCGACTGGACTGGTGCTGCGACTGTTGAAGGCGTACAGGTTGAGCTCTGAGGTGGAGGGAGAGAGTCCGCCCTGGACCTGGAGGAGGAAGAGTTCACCGCTCCTGTTAGGTCTCTTCATCGCTTTGGCATGAAGAGAAATTCTGTATGTCTTAGTAAAACATTTCATATAAAAAATGAAGAAATGATGGGGATGTTTGAGAAAATCCTTGATATCATTTTAATAAATATTAAATTAACTCAAAGAAAAATCTCTGTTGCTTCCTTCTTGGTGTTCACACTCAACCGTGAGCAATATTAAAATACTATTTATTTATATTTATCCTTTATTACTTTGTACTTATTTAAACTTTTTTAAGTTTCCTGTTCAGGATACGAATCTAAACATGAACAAACGATCAGAAAGAAAATCAGGAAATAGAGAAAAAATCACGAGTTTTATAACAAAAATGTAAACTACAGACGTCTGGGTTTTATGCCCTTAAATATCAGAGTTATTTTAATAAATGGAGTCTAAATAAACTCGGCTCCAAACAACATTCAGAATGTTTCAGTAAACAAACCATGACTGAAAGGAGGTCTCTACAAACCTTAAACTCAGACATCCTGTAGGAGGGGTTATAATCCAGAGACGTGTTGGTGGCGTACGGACTGTTGAACACCCTGGGGGGGCTGTCGATCAGACCCGTCTGTAAAAGGACAGACAGACAGACAGAAATAGGAGGTCACTAACAACACAAGCTGAACATCTTCGGGCTGAATTGTGGACGTCGTTAGAGATCAAATCGACTCATTCAGCATTGTCATGGTAACTCAAATATCTGAACTTATAAATCTGAAATCGTTCTTTTCCCAGATATTAATCAGAATTAAACCTCGATAGGTCAGGTGACCAAACAACGAATCTCTATGAATACCGTATCTGCCCGAATAAAGGACGACCCTGATTATAAGACGACCCCCATTTTTCAAGACTGATCTTCAGAAAAATGAATAAATTCACTTTTTAAAGAAACTATTTTTAATTACATTTTGAGAAAATAATGTATATGATACCTTAATTATAGACTGCTTTAATATTTGCTTATTAATCAGACAGGAATTAAAGTTCTCTGACAACGGATTTCAGTCAATTGGGAAAAAAAAAGAAGCTCCGGTCAATTTCCTCTCTTCCTCACTCTGGCTGTGTGGGCTCACCTCCCTCCTCCCTCTTTATCTCTCTCTCTCACTGAGACTGTGTGTGTGTGTGTGTGTGTGTGTGTGTGTGTGTGTGTGTGTGTGTGTGTGTGTGTGTGTGTGTGTGTGTCGAGCCAGTACCGTAATTACACATAAAACGTGCAGCTTCAGAACCGGGTCCTGTGTGTGGACGCCAGGCAGCGCTGGATTCTCAGGTGTTTCTCAGGCTTGAGGAAGAATGCGCGTGTGAATCGAGCGCCGCGCTCACCTGTACAGAGCTCACGCTGAAAACACTGCAGCGGGTCCAGTAATCCCAGATCACCAAGGTCCGACAGAAGGTGTCGGCTCCGTACCCACACTAGTCTGAAAATGCCAGACGTTGACCTGGCTGGAGCTGGACTTTGCTATCAGGTGTTTTAATCCTCAGTGGACCTGGAACTTTGAGGTGGAGTGGACGTCTGGGACCGCTCGCGGTCTAAGAGCTGCTGCTGCTTCTGCCGTTTGACCATAAAGCATGCGCCCCCTGCTGGTGGGCTGAGGCACAATAGTAAGACAACCCCCCCTTCTTAAAATTATTTTTAATAAAAAAAAACTCATCTTATATTCGGGCAAATTCGGTAAATAAATATAAGTAAACACCTGGATTTAAAGAGGGTTGATTTGCAGCCTGAGCCTTTAACTTGGGTTTAAAAGGTAAAGTCTTGACAGTGTAAACCACTACAGTCCAGTTCATTCCCATTTAACACAGTTCAATGGAAGTCAAGTGAATCAAATCCTCAACTCAATCCAAATGAGATCCAAGTCAGTCCAGTTGAAACCATCAGAATCTTCATTAAAGCTCTAAAACCATCCAAAGGCTTTTCCAATTCACGGAGAGTAGGTTTGGTTTGAGAGGAACAAACACGTTTAGATGAACTGATGCTAAACTTCACTGTAATTCATCAGGAGGAGTCCAGTTATGGAACAACATTAGTGACGACATGAAAAAATGTCAAAATATTAGAAAGTTTAAAGAGAAGACAAAAGACTGTATATTTAAAGTTTATAAAGAAATGAAGTAGACCTTTAATGGGCTATGTTTGATTTATGTATATATGCTGTATGTGTATATGTGTATATATGTGTATGTATATGTATGCTGTATGTATATGTATATATATGTGTACGTATATATAAATTATGATAATTTTGGGGTTTCTGGGTAAACCGCTGTAAACATTTAGCTTTTAGTTGAATCTAATTTACACATGAATTACTGAAAGGGCCTGGGCAGTAAACAGATTCATCTTCATTTAAAGCCTTTTCTTTTTAAATTCTATTTTATTTTTATTTATTTTAATATTACTATTTTCTTTTTAAAGGGGCAGATATTAATACAAGTTTTTCTCTTCTTTCTGTTCCTTTTCATTCTTGGTTGTGCTTATCTGCATTTTTTTGTTTTTATGTATACTGAATGAAATACATTTTGGAATCCAAAAACGATAAAAACTCCAACTGAATCCAATTATTTACTTATGTTCACTGAAAATACAATTAAAGTAAATTAAATTCAACTTAAACCAAATCTGATCCAGTTCAAGGACAGAGTTGAAACCATCATGAACTGGATTAAAGGGTTTGCTTCAACCGAACCACTTCCACTGTACTGTAGCAGCATAAACTCCATCGACGGCATCCTGATGAGTTGTAGAGGTCAACTCACCTCCTGATGCATCACAACCAGGAGTTGTTTTAAATAAATGAAAAGTAGAGCCCAGTTTGTCACCGATCTGCAGCAGCGTCTCTCCTGATCGGACTAGAGAGGACAACTTCCTGTTTCTACAGACTCCGCCCACTGAGAGTAGTGTGGTTTTTACTGTGGATGAAGAATGATGATGTTGATTTCTGTAACTTGACGGTTTTCTCTCCAGGAGATGGCGCTGTTGAGCTGGACGACCTCATCCATCAGCAGCTGGTTATCAGAAAGCCGAACAGCTGACACACACACACACACACACACACACACACACACACACACACACACACACTCACCCTGTCAGAACCGGTGTCCCAGTCCCGTGAGGCCAGGGACTCCAGGGACCCGCGGTAGTTGTTCGTCCCCAGCCGGGCGCTGTCCCATCTGGACAGTCTGGGGCTGTTGTCCCCAGCTGACCCGCCGCCTGCCGGGCCATCGGCCTCCCGGTTGCTCAGCCCGTTGGTTTTCAGGTCGTGGTTCATTACCAGCTGATACTTCGGGTTCTCCCTAACGACGGGTCTGGGAGTGGGGGGGTCTTCCTCTGACGGGCTGTCGGGATGCTTGTTAGAGTCCAGTCCTGAATCCTGGAGGGGACAGAAGGTGAAACAGGACCGATGAGACCCAGATCGTCTTTAAGGGGCTTTAAAGTGACGTTCTATCAGAGAATAACCCAACTGGATCCAGTTCACTTTAATCCAGTTTAATAAATCATATTACACTAAACACTACAGTCACTTTAATCCAGTTTAATAAATCATATTACACTAAACACTACAGTCACTTTAATCCAGTTTAATAAATCATATTACAAACTAAACACTACAGTCACTTTAATCCAGTTTAATAAATCATATTACACTAAACACTACAGTCACTTTAATCCAGTTTAATAAATCATATTACACTAAACACTACAGTCACTTTAATCCAGTTTAATAAATCATATTAAACTAAACACTACAGTCACTTTAATCCAGTTTAAACAAGTTCAGTCCTCCAGTCAGAGGAAAACTTCCTGTTTCTGGAGACTCCACCCACTTTTGGTGATGTCACCAGTGGGTGTGGTCTTTACTGTAGATCAGTAACTGATAGAACGCCACTTCAGAACATCCTTTAAGGGTCGAACCTTCAGCGTCAGCAGAGAGGAAGTTCAGGTTATCGAGAGCGATCAGCAGAGTTTGATCTGATAACTGGAGAAGAAGTTTGGATGAAAGCGAGACGCATCGAGGTCAGATCGACAGACGAAGGTGAGAAAAGTTTCATTAAACAATTTGTTCAGAAACAGGAAGTGGAAAACATCTGATGGCGTCGAGTTTGGATTCATCAGGTTTTTAGTTTTGTCTGTTTTTGTCCTCAAAAATGAAAAAAATGAAAATATTTATCTACAGACCAAAACTCCTGATCCAGTCCAGAACTCCTGATCCAGTCCAGAACTCCTGATCCAGACCAGAACTCCTGATCCAGTCCAGAACTCCTGATCCAGACCAGAACTCCTGATCCAGTCCAGAACTCCTGATCCAGACCAGAACTCCTGATCCAGACCAGAACTCCTGATCCAGTCCAGAACTAATGATCCAGACCAGAACTCCTGATCCAGTCCAGAACTAATGATCCAGTCCAGAACTCCTGATCCAGTCCAGAACTCCTGACCCAGTCCAGAACTCCTGATCCAGTCCAGAACTCCTGATCCAGTCCAGAACTCCTGATCCAGACCAGAACTCCTGATCCAGTCCAGAACTCCTGATCCAGTCCAGAACTCCTGATCCAGACCAGAACTCCTGATCCGGACCAGAACTCCTGATCCGGACCAGAACTCCTGATCCAGTCTAGAACTCCTGATCCAGTCCAGAACTCCTGATCCAGTCCAGAACTCCTGACCCAGATCAGAACTCCTGATCCAGACCAGAACTCCTGACCCAGTCCAGAACTCCTGACCCAGACCAGAACTCCTGATCCGGACCAGAACTCCTGACCCGGACCAGAACTCCTGACCCAGACCAGAACTCCTGACCCGGACCAGAACTCCTGACCCAGACCAGAACTCCTGACCCGGACCAGAACTCCATCATGAGGAGTCACTTTGGTCTAAACTGTTGAGTCTATAAAGCTCCAGGTCAGAACAGGTCAAACAAAAACTGATCCAGATCATTTCAGGTCCAGACTGAAGACACTGAAAGTGGTTCAGATGTGATGACATCAGATCCCTTATAAGATCACAGTTAGATTATGAGGATAAAACCTTCATGTCCTTTGCTTTTTGACTGCACATGTTCAAAGTAAATCAACAAAACTAGTCAGATTGACCCGTTAGGAACCAGCTGACTGGACTGAAGCGTTACGTCAACAGAACCCTGAGCAGCTCAGTGGGAAGGAAAACAGGGAGCAGAACCAGGCTCAGAGTGGGCGGAGCCTCCTGCCGCGGCCTTCTGGGGTCTGAGAGGAGACGTGAAACTCGTGGCTCTGGCTTCAGGTTTCCAGATTCTAAACTCAGGAACTGACCCAAGATTTCTGATGTTTTCATGCAACATGCAAACCCCCAAAAGACCTGATCCAGCCTCGGACCACAAAACCACACGATCCAAATGATTCAACATTCAATTACACACACAAAACTTAAACAACAAAATCCAAAAACGTGACAAATTAATCTGTTTGAGACTCCTCACATGAATTTAGAAATACCTGGAAAAGTTATTAGCATCACCATAAATCAAAAACACGATCACGTGATCAACATTCAAAGAGAAGATTGGTTAGAGATGTGATGGTTTCATGCTGATTAGGACTTTAATCATGCAGTGCCATGCCTCTGTGATGTCATCCACCAGAAAGGATGCATATCTTTTTATTCATGCAGGTTTTCTTGATTTGGAGTTGATTTTTGGTCTACTTCTTACCGATCCCGTGCCAGAGTCAGCCACCGAGTCTCTACCGGAGTCTGCAGCTCCTGGTTTGGGTCTTGGTTTTGACTCGGTCTTCTGAGCGCTGCTGCTCTCCACTGGACAATCGATTCTCGCCCCTATGCTACTGCCTTTGGCCCCTTTCTGAGTGGACTCATCCACGTTCTGTGTGGTTTCTCTGAATGGAGTTAGGACGATGCTGGGGACTGAACTCCCGACTTGTCCAGAAACGCTGGGTGGACTCGACTTAAACTTTGGCGAGTTGAGAGCCTCCATGGAAACGGACTTTATGACTCGTCTGGGCTCAGAAAAACGGCTCGGTGGTGGACCGGAGCACAAGACGCGATCGGGACCAGAGAATTTACAGATCAGGTCTTTGACGCTGCCAGCGCGGTGCAGGTTTGAGCGGGAAAAGGGGCCTACGGTCGGGTTGGTGCCTCTCCAGGCCCACTGTGACTCGTCCTTATTGGTGGTCGACTGAGGATTAAGTGGTGGTGGGGAGGAAGACTGCTGAAAGAGGTGAACACAACAACAGAGCCCCAAAAACTGGTAAGAGTCTGAGCTGCAAACATGTCAGGGTAATAACAAATGCTCATTTGTGGACATACACATTTCTAATGTTTAGTTATTTAATGTATTAAACCCAATGATAGTTATGGCAGAATTTTTAAGACTTTATTGATCCAACAGTGGGGAAATTTGTGCGTTACCACAGCTCAGGACAGACAGCAAAAGAGAACAAAAAGTGACCAAGAATACAAAAAATAAAAACACTGAACATGTGCAGGACAGTTTGACTTTTTCTATATTGTCCTAATTTCAATACGCTACACAGAAATACTAAAATAAAACAAATTACAGGATTTTCTTACAGTTTTAGTGGCTGATGCGCATATTTGTGGGTATTTTTAGTTAGCTAATGGCTATTTAGGGCTGGAATAAAGTTTAGTGTTTGTTTTATACACTCACATGTAGCTTTTCTTCTTTTCTTAACACTGGATTAGCGCTCTCTATATATTTTAGACTGTTTGATTATCTTGTGTTTTTATGTATTTTATTCATTCTCTTAATGTAATTGTATGTATTTGGTCTTTTAGGTATACATTTTAATGCTGATATATTTCATTATTGTCATGCATTCTATTTTATCTATTTAATGCCTTTATATTTTAACTGATGTTTTGGACCGATGTGTCTGTTAATAAAGTTTATATAATGGCTAGCATGTAGCTACAAAAAGTTAAGCTACCTAATCTCTAGTGACTTTTTGTCAAATTTAATGTCATATTTCTCTATTTGTATGATGCTTTAATTTTGATTGACCTAAAACTTAAAAAAAAAGACAAATTTTTATTTGACCTAAACTTTTAGATCCCAGTGGCTCATATTGGATGCTAACATTAGCCACCTTTAGCTCCTGATGATGTCAATGAGAGTATCCTTGTAAAAAGTGGCCAGAGTGGTGCTCTGTTCTACAATTATTTTAGAATATTAAATAAACACAAAAAGGTTAACAAAAAAGTGTCCAATAAATATTAATGACTGCTAAGATGTTGCTACAATTTCAATGCTATTGCAGCTCGTACTTGATGCTAACATTAGCCACATTTAGCTCGTGATCATGTTAAAGAGCATATCATTATAATCTCACATTTCTTAATTTGTTTAAACTTGTGCAAAGTTCTTTAATTTTGCTTTGTCCTTAAATTGTACAGACAAAAAATAACAATTTTGTTAAACTTACAGATGTTATTGTAGCTAGCAATAGCCATATTAGCTTCCTTCAGCTCCAGTTGTTGTAAAAGTGTAACAACTGAAGTGTTGCAGCAATGTTACAGTCAACTAAAAATTATAAAATAAATTTACACAAAATAAAATGATAAAACAGTCTATTCTAATTATTTTATGTGAACTTTAAATTCTAGATCACAGCACGTTGGTGTTTACTGGATTTTAAAAGTGTAGATGTTGACTGATGAGATGCATTCATAATGACACGAAGCGCTACATGGTGTGTGTGTGTGTGTGTGTGTGTGTGTGTGTGTGTGTGTGTGTGTGTGTGTGTGTGTGTGTGTGTGTGTGTGTGTGTGTGTGTGTGTGTGTGTGTGTGTGTGTGTGTGTGTGTGTGTGTGTGTGTGTGTTCCAATCCCAACATAAATCCCTCTTGAGAAACTGCAACATCTGCTCGTTCATATGAGAAATTCCCCATCCTCCTCCAACACACGACATCCCACTTCCTCGCACAAATAAAAGGCGGATAAACAACAAACACAATCAAACTATGAAAATTTAAAATCCACTTCAGAGAAAAGGACAGACAAAGAGCAGAAAATGTCAGCTTTTTTTAAACGTTTGCCAAAAACCCTCTTGAATAAATCCAACTTTAATTAACAATCATAACAAGAGAGCCAATGACACTTAGAAAAATGAAGTGGCGAATGTCCAGAGGTTTAACTTTTCAGGCTCCAGGGTCCAAAGCACCGAGTGGCCTTAATCCAGGGACTCGCCTGACCACCTCCCCCAGGAACGAATAGCTGAGGCTGGGGAGGGTGAAGAGCCTGGGCCTGAGAGGGCTGAGTGGGGGGGGGGGGGGGGGGGGGGGGGGGGGGGGGGGGGGGGGGGGGGGGGGGGGGGGGGGGGGGGGGTTGTCTGGGGTTTAGGATCATTACTAATCACCGTGGTATTAAAATATTTACAGGCCATGGTGGGATTAGCTCTGAGCTGATGATTTTTAAAGTTATTATTTTTGCTCTGAGAGCCGAGCGAGCTCAGTCCTGGTCCTCTGAGCCCAGGAGTGTTGGGGAACAGAAATTATTCCTGTCTTTGTCCTTCTATGGTCCAAATACACTGCTTTGGTGATGTGAGCTGAGTTCAGATCAAACATTCAACATGAGGCCAATTTATTTAAAAACCTAATTAAAGTGGGTCACAGGAACATCAAGGCCAACAAAAAGATAAAACTGAAAACCTAAGAGTTAGCTCATTGGCTAACTATCTCTAAAGTTAGCCTGAGAGCAAGCTAAATTGCTAGCTTGAGAGCTAATTTTTAGTTAGCATGAGAGCTAGCACAAAAGATAGCTAAGAGGTAGCTCAATGGATAGCCTGCGATAGCTTAATAGCTAGTTAAAGAGAGAGCTCAGTAGCTAGCACAAAAGATAGCTAAGAGGTAGCTCAATGGATAGCCTGAGATAGCTTAATAGCTAGTTAAAGAGAGAGCTCAATAGCTAGCACAAAAGGTAGCTAAGAGGTAGTTCAATGGATAGCCTGAGATAGCTTAATAGCTAGTTAAAGAGAGAGCTCAATAGCTAGCACAAAAGGTAGCTAAGAGGTAGCTCAATGGATAGCCTGTGATAGCTTAATAGCTAGTTAAAGAGATACTAGCTCAATAGCTAGCTAACCCAAGATTGTTTAGTATTTAACTTGAGAGCTAGCCTGAGATGGCTTCATAGCTAGCTTGAGAGATAGCACAATAGTTAGATCAGGTGTATACTGCTTCTGATTGGCTGAACAGACCTGATCCAGGTAATCCAGGACTGCAGCTCTCTAGGACCAGGGTTCCCCACCCCTGAGTCAGATCAAGTGACAGACATTTTGACAGAAAGTCCACTTTTGTTTAAAAAAAAGAAGTTGACCCCTGTGAGACAGTATTATATTTGTATGATTCAACTGTTAATTCAACAATTAAATATTAGCATATGATGTGAACCCAAAATATGCCATTATTTTGAAATCCTTCCTGTTGAAAGCTGACAGGCAGAACGGCTGAAGTTGGTTTGTTGAAAAAGAAGAAACAAGGACTTCATTCAGGAAAATCACATCAATACTTCATTAAAACCTGGATACACACTCACACACAAATATTTTATTCCCTGTGGCCTCACTACACTACAGACATATGGCGAAGAGCTGAGTGCCATCTGACCCAGATATATAAAAGCAATGAATTCTGGGAAATACTGTGAAGGCCTTGTCGAAGTGAGAAATCAGTTCCCTTCAAGTTAACTCCACGTAGAAAGGACACGACTAGGAATCGAACCTGCAACCTTCTTGCTGCGAGGCAACAGTGCTAATAAATGTGCCACCATGCAGCTATGTCGCTATGGCTCCACAACCCAAAGACTACAACTCCCATAATGCAACTTGAGAAAACAACCCATTTTTAATCATTACTTTTAGCTGAACTAAATCTTAACCAGCTGCTCATGAAACTGAGCTCATAAGTCTGAACAGAAACAAAGTTCAAGAAAACGTTCTTATTTTACAGGTCGGACCTCAGAGGCGGAGATTCCCACGGTCGTGTTTGGTCCTAAATCCATCTCAGTTTCCTCTAAAACCTTTAATTCAACCCAAACTAAACCTATTAGATTAACATCCAATCACCTGATGTGTGATTAAACCAACTCTCACAGATTAAATAATCTGATAGAGAGGTGACTGAGACCCTCAGAGATTAACGGGGGAGTTTGAATCCCCCTCTCCACCCCTCCCCCACTCCATCAGTCCACAGAGATTTCCCGGAGTCAAAAATAAATACATTTTACTTCAAATACATAATACTTCCTGTAGAGTTTAGGTCTGGTTGAAGGATTTCTAATTTCTTTGACCCTTTATAGGTTACAAAAAGTTAGAATTTTAATAAAAAAACAGACAAATATCCTTTTGATAGCTCCCGAAACTTCAAATTTCCAGGTTTTAGTGGATGCCCTTTAAGGACTGGATTTGGCCATAGATGATTAGGATTTGATGTGCCCTCGCTCTCTGGGTCAGCCTCACTAAAAACATCAGACATTTGAGTAGAAACAGGTAACAAGTCCTTTTTGTTTCCCGTCAGGAGGAGCGGCGCGCTGGCAGCCGGCCGCTCAGCTGTTTGTGTTTAAGCTTCAGCAGCTAAACTGTGGTGACACTTTGACAGGTTTCCTGTTATAATAAGACTCCAAACTAGGTTCCTTCTCTCATCAGTTCCTGTCACAACTCTGTCGCTTTATTATGGGTTGTTTTTAGGGAAAGGTGTGTGTGTGTGTGTGTGTGTGAGAGAGAGACAGACAGAGCCAGATGAGCAGGCAGATGTTTCCTCGGTCTCCACTCCGACTGTCTGAGAAAGACTGACAACAGCTGGACCAAAGCCAGAGAAACACACACACACACACACACACACACACACACACTCGTTGATGTTTTCTACCTGCACAGAGACACTTCCTCTTCTCCACACTGAGCCAACGTTAGCATCTCCTGAAGTTATTTGTGCTCATTTCCTCTAAACGTGAAGTTATTTGTGAGTTTATTATTTGACCATTCCTTGCACTGACTAGTGTTTTTAATGGATGCTCTTAATGGAAGTGATTTCTACAGTGTGAGAATCCTGAAGCACCAGGAGGAAGAGGTGGAGCTGAATGTTAAATCACAAAGAGCTGATGATCCAACCACTGAGTGAATTATGTTGATTGTTTTATGATTAGAGAATTAGAGAAAATCCACCAACACACACAAGCTAATGTTAAACATTTAAACTGATTGGGTCTAAAACTGAAATTTAAAGGGATTTTCAGCCATTCTGATGAGTTTCTGTGTAAAAGTGATAACAAGTTCCTAGATGACCTGTAGACAGCTTCCTGAACAGCCTCTGTGTGGTTATTTCAGCAGAAATAAAAAGAACCTCCTGCCAAACTCGACCATTTGGATGAAGTTCAAACTTTTATTCTCACTGGTTGTTTGTCTCCTTGAGCCCGCCTCCAGCTCCTGATGAAAGCATTCGATCCGATACTAATCAAGAAACAACACTGTGACTGAGACCTCGATTCGGTACTGGAGATTAAATCAAGAAATCTGAATAAAATAACGTTACACCAACTTCTGTGAAATTCAGGAGATTAGAGCCATTTATTACACCACCAGAGAATAACCATTAGCTCATTTATCAGTGCTTCACTCCTTTTCTCTAAACAGAGGCTGTTCAGGAAGGCATCCAACGGGTCAGATAGTTATTTTATTACACAAAAACACTTCAAAATGGCCGACTTATCCCTTTAAAGAAGGGTCAGACAGAGAGTGAGGAGGGTTTCGATGTCTAACCGTACCATGGTGCTGCCCAGCTCCGTCTCGTTCTTTCCCTGCATGCTTTTGTCACCTTCTACCTCTCTGAAGGTTTCCTCTCTGTCTGACCTGTAAACATATATTACATCGATGGAACAAAAGAAAAGGTTTCATCTCTCGAACCCGGGCTGCTCCACTACCAGGTAGATTATAAACTTTAGCTTCAGCCTGAACCTGGAGCTGCCTACCTTTTGAGGATTTTCTGGGTGAAGCGGGTCAGGTTCTGAGTCTCTTCCTGGTACCTCTGCAGGTCTTGGGCCAGCAGGTTATGGAGCGCGCTCAGAGCCTGCTCCTGGAACACCAGCTTCTCAGACTGGACCAAACGCTCAGCGGTAAAAGACTGAAGCTCCCGACGAGCGCAAAGCTGCAGCTGATGAAGATAGAAAACATTTTTACTGAGCGTCTCACAGGAAGCGCCTCTGGGTCAATCTGCTGAGGTTCAACTCATCATCAGCCTCACCAGGCTTTAGATTGAATCCAACTTCAGAGGAGCGACAACACGTCTCGTTATTTATCTTAAACTAGGATAAAATCCAGAAACTGTAAAACAGAACCACCGGTTCGGTCCAAACGTCCTGCCAGACTGATGGTCTCACATCAGAATCTAGATCTCTTTGGGATCCAGCAGAGAGCCCAAACCATCACTGGAAACCAAAACTTCCTCATGATTAAAACAATTCAATTCAGTTTATTCCTAAAGCTCCAGTTCACAGCACAGGTCATCTCAGAGCAACGGATCCAGATCCTTCAGGTCCAGGTTCAGGACTACGGAAGTGTATTGCATTCACCCGAAAAAAAAAAAAAAAAACTCTGTTTTTCTGCATTAACGAGATAATTTTTACAAAAATAAATAAAAACGTAAAAATTAAAAGTAAAAATGATCTCGTTAATTTTTATTTATTTTTATTTATCGTCGTTTTTATTTATTTTTGTAAAAATTATGTCGTTAATTCAGAAAAACCGAGCCGTTTTTATTTATTTTTGTAAAAATTATCTCGTTAATTCAGAAAAACAGCAATTTTTATTTGTTTTTGTAAAAATGATCTCATTAATTCAGAAAAACCAAACCGTTTTTATTTATTTTTGTAAAAATTATCTTGTTAATTCAGAAAAACCGAGGTGTTTTTATTTGTTTTTGTAAAAATTATCTCGTTAATTCAGAAAAACCGAGCCGTTTTTATTTATTTTTGTAAAAATTATCTTGTTGATTTGATTTATTTTTGTAAAAATTATCTCGTTAATTCAGAAAAACAGCAATTTTTATTTGTTTTTGTAAAAATGATCTCATAAATTCAGAAAAACCAAACCGTTTTTATTTATTTTTGTAAAAATTATCTTGTTGATTTGATTTATTTTTGTAAAAATTATGTCATTAATTCAGAAAAACCGAGCCGTTTTTATTTATTTTTGTAAAAATTATCTTGTTGATTTGATTTATTTTTGTAAAAATGATCTTGTTAATTCAGAAAAACCGAGCCGTTTTTATTTATTTTTGTAAAAATTATCTTGTTGATTTGATTTATTTTTGTAAAAATTATCTCGTTAATTCAGAAAAACCGAGCCGTTTTTATTTATTTTTGTAAAAATTATCTTGTTGATTTGATTTATTTTTGTAAAAATTATCTCGTTAATTCAGAAAAACCGAGCCGTTTTTATTTATTTTTGTAAAAATTATCTTGTTGATTTGATTTATTTTTGTAAAAATTATCTCGTTAATTCAGAAAAACAGAGCCGTTTTTATTTATTTTTGTAAAAATTATCTTGTTGATTTGATTTATTTTTGTAAAAATTATCTCGTTAATTCAGAAAAACAGAGCCGTTTTTATTTATTTTTGTAAAAATTATCTTGTTGATTTGATTTATTTTTGTAAAAATTATCTTGTTAATTCAGAAAAACCGAGCTGTTTTTATTTATTTTTGTAAAAATGATCTTGTTAATTCAGAAAAACCGAGCCGTTTTTATTTATTTTTGTTAAAATTATGTAGTTAATTCAGAAAAACTGAACTGTTTTTATTTATTTTTGTAAAAATTATCTCGTTAATTCAGAAAAACAGAGCCGTTTTTATTTGTTTTTGTAAAAATTATCTCGTTAATTCAGAAAAACCGAGCCGTTTTTATTTATTTTTGTAAAAATTATCTTGTTGATTTGATTTATTTTTGTAAAAATGATCTTGTTAATTCAGAAAAACCGAGCTGTTTTTATTTATTTTTGTAAAAATTATCTCGTTAATTCAGAAAAACTGAACCGTTTTTATTTATTTTTGTAAAAATTATCTTGTTGATTTGATTTATTTTTGTAAAAATGATCTTGTTAATTCAGAAAAACCGAGCCGTTTTTATTTATTTTTGTAAAAATTATCTTGTTGATTTGATTTATTTTTGTAAAAATTATCTCGTTAATTCAGAAAAACCGAGCTGTTTTTATTTATTTTTGTAAAAATGATCTTGTTAATTCAGAAAAACCGAGCCGTTTTTATTTATTTTTGTTAAAATTATGTCGTTAATTCAGAAAAACTGAACTGTTTTTATTTATTTTTGTAAAAATTATCTCGTTAATTCAGAAAAACAGAGCCGTTTTTATTTATTTTTGTAAAAATTATCTTGTTAATTCAGAAAAACAGAGCCGTTTTTATTTATTTTTGTAAAAATTATCTCGTTAATTCAGAAAAACAGAGCATTTTATTTTTTTCGGGTGAATGCAATACGCTTCCGTACAGGACAACTGGTTACAGTAAATGTGATTCTGTTGGAATAGATTATAAAATGTTCTGATATAAAGGAGCCAGCTGATTGGATGGAAGCTTTACTTTGACAGTGGGAAGAAAAACTCCCTTTGAACAGGAAGAAACCTCCAGCACCTCACTCAAGGCTCGATGTGATCATTTCACTTTGTCTCAAAGTGGATGTTACTGTTACCCACCCCAGTGGGCGTGGTCTAACTGATAGACGCCACTTCAGAACGACCCAAAAATCCCTTTAATTTTTATTCCATAATGAGACGATGTGGCATGTTTGTTTTTGTTCATCTAAAGTAGGATTTTTACATTTTATTTTAACCACATCATTTGATAAATCCTGTTTCCGTGGTATCATTTTACCATTTTGATGCTGAATCAATGAAAACTGATATTTATCCAATCATATCTGATCTGATCTCTTACTGCAGACGTCTGAGGGCAGGAACTTCTCTTCAGCTCTTCTTCTGTCTCTTTCTTCTTCTGCTGAAGATCCAACAGGTCAGAGGTCAGCTGCTGCTGGTGACCTTTGACCTGAAAGAGTCTGAGAATAAAACAACAGACTGATTTATTTTACAGTGAATAGCACCTCCCACTTAGGGCCGTAAATCATTCAACACTTTTACTCCACAAGGTTACTTTAAATTTTTTAAAAGACAAATGGTTTAATTTGTTTATTTCTTCATCTTTTATTATTTAAAAAATAAGTTAATTAATTAAATTAAATTAAAAGGTTCTATTGGAGACAAACAAGCTGAAATGAAAGATTTCTGTCAAAAAAGGAAGAATATATCAAGAAATATATTTAGGAAAAACCTCCACTGGACAACAATACGTAGAGGTCAAACTCCTGCCAACATTGGGGACATTTTCTCGTTTTACTCATAAAAACGACCGATCGCTGCTGGTTTCTGTGTTTTCCCTGAACAGAGAACCTGAGCAGGTTTTAATTCAGCAGAAAACGCAGACGGCTGTATTTCACTGGAACTCTATAATTAATCAGCAGCTAGTTTCTGATATTACACCCCGATTTCTTTAAAAGTTCTCTAAAATTTTAACAGCAAACAAACTGGGATTTCTGGGACATAGCTGCAATTCCCAGTCTGTCCACTGGGAGGAGCTGAACCTCTGTAGGAGCTTGAGCTGAATTTAAAGAGCCGAAGAAGTGTTTTGTTTGTGAGGATGAAGAGAGGCTCGTCTGAGGAGCTTTTGATGAAATCAGGTTATTATTATCAGCGTGTAAAAAGACTGAAATGATGGATATCCTGTTAATGAGGTCATCAGAGACCTGCTGACTCCAGAGGACACAAACCTCTGGTCTGGTGAAGCTGGAGGAGAGACGGAGGAGGTAGGTACAGAGTACTTACAGAGGGCAAGTACCCTGTATGTTCCCCCAGAAGTACCTTGTACATACCCTGTACTTCCCTGTAAGTACCACCATTACTTCGTGTAAGTACCCTGTATATACTCAAATAAGGACCCTGCACTCTCAGAAATGAAAGGACAGAATTGTACCTTTTTTGTCACAGGGGTGGTACCCTCAAAAGTACAACTTTGTACCTTTAACTGCATGGTACATATTTGTACCATTTAGGGGTACAAATTTATACCCTAAAGTACAGGTTTAACTAGTAAAATGTACAAACTACAAAAGGTAAAAATTTGTACCCCCAGTTAAGGTTCAAAATGGTACCCTTAAAAGGTACAATTTTGTACCTTAACTGGGGGTACAAATGTTTACCCTTTTAATTTTTACTAGTCAAACCTGTACCTTAGGGTACACATATGTACCATAAGGAGTACCCCTTGTACCCCTTTGTACTCCTTAGGATGTAACCCTCAGTTAAAGGTACAAAATTGTACTTTTGAGGGTACCACCCCAGTGACAAAAAAAGGTACAATTATGTCCTTTCATTTTTGAGAGTGTGTGTGTACCCCCAAGCCTTCCTGTGTGTACCCATATAAGTACCCCCCCCCCCCCCC
>SSNR01000257.1:410295-443628 GCA_006937965.1 Callopanchax toddi | reverse complement strand
CCCCCCCCCCCCCCCCCCCCCCCCGATATTCTACCTGCCCCCCTTAGTGGGGCTGGCTAGATCCGGCCCTGCTTCAACATCTAATTTCTAACATCTAATTAATTTTTAAACATTTATTTAGTTAAACATTAATGAATGTTTCATTAAGAGAAATGAGAGAAGCAACAAAAATAGTAAATAAAAAAAATTTTAAATGCAGAAACTTCTAACATGATTTAATGCAACAAGCACCAGAACAGAGGAGCTTCAGGAGGAGGAGATTTATGGGACATTTATAGTTTCCTCTGACTGACGTTGAATTCTTCAGGTGTCGAGTCAGAACAGGTAAAACACCTGTTTTCTCAACGCAGGCGGTGGTTTAACTTTAGTATTTCAGCTGTTTTGGTTGCAGAGCTCTGCTCAGAGGCAGGAAATCTACCAGATTATAAACTCCTTCATTCATCACGCAGCATCCTGCAGCTCGGCTCTCCAAACGAGCAGACACGATCAGTCACATCTGATCCGATTCCCCTTCAGTTTCTTCTTCCCGTCTTCAGAGGAGATAAAACAAAGTCGGAGTCTGACGGGAACTCCGCTGGGAGCGTTCCAAACGGTCGATCCGCCTGTTGCTCTTGGCTCCGGGCCGGAGGCTCGTTACGTAACCAGAATCTGTAAAACTCCATCGATGGGAAACCGAAGCTGAAGACCTTTCACCTGTCAGTCGAGCTGCAGGTTTTCCTCTGATTTATGAAGTCGTTTCACGCTTTTATTGTTTAGTTCAAATAGTTTTTAAATGAAGCAAAACTGGAGGTTGTTTTTAGACGCTTCACTGAGTCTCTAGGAAGAAAATCAGCAGCTATTTAAACAACCTCTTTATTTAAGATTCAAGGTGTTTACTCTGATTTAAACTTTAACAATAAAACTCAATATAATGTAAGAATGTTTAAAAAATGTTTTACATTATTTAATTTATGATAGCAAGAAACTAAAGTCGAATTATTTTAAAAAGAAACATTTTATGAGTCAAAACCTTTCTCACACAACTAATTTTTTTCCAAATAAAATCTTTAATATATTTTTTCTTCTAATGTTCACAAAACTAAAAGTTAATAAATGAAGTGTTTCAAAATTAATATTTAAATAATCTAATTAGAATCATCAGTTTAAATGTAAGCTAAGTCTAATTGTTGTTGTTTTTGTAAACTGCCTTTAATAATCGAAGAACACGACGAAGGAAACCAGAACATTTTGTTGTTTTGGATGTTTTAGATGAATTTTTGAAGTCAGGTGAGGTTTTATTATTGACCTGAACAGAAACAGGACCTGGATCAAGGAGACTTCTCTACCTAATGAACGCTTAAGGTGGCGACTGAGGAATCCTGGAAAAGTTTTTATTTATACAACAGAATTCTGAGAAAGCAGGACGGGAACGTCGGCCATGATGGAGAGAAGAGTCGGACTGTTTCTCCTCTAAACAACATGTTTGGGGAGAAAATCAGATTTTTAAATGTAAAGAAAAAGATTTTGATATTTTCTTATAAGATTAGATTTTCTTTAAAAGGTCCCATATTATCCAATTACTAAAAGATCTTTTAATAGTCCTATTAGTCCCAGAGACTGTGTCTGAGACCCAAAAGTGTTAAAATATTTTCAGTTTTCACTTCCTGATTCTCATTTTAGGGAAATGTGTTTGGAGCTCACGCTAAAACGAGTGGTTTCTAAATCTTTCCCCTGATGACGTCAAGAAGGGAAAAGACCACTCCTCTCTAGAGGACAGAGCCAATCAGAGCACCTTTACCTGAGCCCCACCCCGCCCTTTAAAAACCACGGGAGCGCTCATCCTCACAAACGTTAGCAAACAGTCGTGGTGAAGCTACGAGCAAAGCACGGCGGTCGCTTCATAGATGGTTGATCAACGAGTTCCTCCCTTCATCTGAGACCCTGAAGACCCACCGATGGAGAAGAGAGATGGGCGGGGCTTAGAGAAGCTTGCCCCGCTCATTTAAAGTAAAATTTACCTTCAGGAGGTTGGATGAGGGGTGGAAGAACAACAGCTGACCTTAAAGTCAGGGTCAATCTGACCAACGCAGAGCTCTGACCTGTCACTGAGATGTAAAAGAAAAGATTCAGAGTGGAGAGAAAGTGATGAATATGAGACCTTTAAGAGGAAAAAAACTCTACATTTTGATAAGAAGCTGAACTTCTAACCTTTTTATGATTGTTAGTATTTTAAAATGATAAAGTCTCAGCAGGAGCTGAGAGAGAACGACCTGAAAGCTCCGTTTGCCCTTTTAGCGTTCGGTTATTCCTGTGGGGATTTTTATGAATGAAGAACGTCTAAACGCTGCTCAAAGACTTGCGTGAAGTCACCTGGTTTAGACGAAGCCTTTCTATCAATTCAGCTTCAAAGACTCGTTTAGTGGTTGAATCACTCAAATGAATCATTTCATCACTAGTTGAAACAAACTGAACAGTCGTGTTAAATTAAACATAGTTTCCATGCACTGTTTGGAGTTTATGAGCTTTAAAAAACCTGAAACCAGCCACTGATTTGTCACCAATCTGCAGCAGTGTCTCTCTTGATCTGAGTATTGCTCCAGTCAGAGGACTACATCCTGTTTCTAGAGACTCCGCCCACTTTAAGTGATGTCACCAGTGGGTGTGGACCTTAAACGACCCTGATGACCCTGTAAAGCAGCTGTTTGGTGAGTTTTTATTCTCAACATGTCGGTGAGAAGAGTTTCTATTTACCTGTGGCTCTACGTCGATATTACTCATGTTAAATGTCGTCTCGTCTTACTTAAGGACGGCTATAAATTTCTCTATTATCCGTTTCTGTCAACGTTAGTTTAGATTTGACCACATAATCCTCAGATAAAGCCAAGAAAAGTCCTCGTAAAATGAAGTCAGGGTGACGTCTAGTTCCAGTAAGCTGAGGGGAATTTAGGAGTGGGCGGGGGTGGGGTGTGTGTGTGTGTGTGTGTGTGTGGGGGGGGGGTCACTAATCAGTTCGTTAAGTAGCTGCTCGTCTCGTCTGGTAGAACGTTTGATCTGAGCGGAGATACGAACGTATTAGTGTTGGCAACGGAAATCTGAATTCATGAGAAATTAAGAGATATTTCCTGGAATATGATCAGAGTAGTGTGTGTGTGTGTGTGTGTGTGTGTGTGTGTGTGTGTGTGTGTGTGTGTGTGTGTGTGTGTGTGCGCTGCCACACCTCGAATCCTTCAATGTGTTTGAACTCGTCTCATCTGTCAAAAAGTGAAACCATTTCAATGACTTCTGTGTGAAATTTTTTTTCAAAAACCTTCCATCAAATATTATTTAAGAGACACTTTTGATGTTTTAACCCTCTAAAAAGGCAAATGACCACATCTGGTCAAACGCGTCGAGCATTGATTTGCACGTTTAAAAAAAAAGTGGAGAAGAAATTAAAAAGAGTCAAGTCAAAGAAACTAATTAAAACAAAGATTTATCAAGAAAAATCAAAGAAACGCTGAAATGTTTACACAAGTAAGCTAAGTCATAAGACTACTTTCTGTTTCTAGAGGCTCCACCCACTTTGAGTGATGTCACATGACAAGTCACTTCAGAATGACTCAAACTTTCCTTTAAAGTTGTGAATTTGTCCTAAATGACAGAAGATTTAATTTAAATCAGATCATCGCCATGGCAACCTGGACTCAGCTGATGGACATTTGATGAAGAGCAGCTTCCCTCATCTCCGTTTTATTTACACAAATTTACAGATTGAGAATTCAGCAGTCAGAGAGAGCATCATCATCATCATCATTCCTCCAGAAACTATCATCTATAACTAATTATAATCAACAACAATTAGCCGACAGAACAAGCTACTTTCGTTTCCCCCTCAGAGACGAGTCCCAACGCGGGACGACAGGTAGGATCCTGTTAGTGCCGCTAATCAGAACCTGCTAGGAGATCCAGGAAGACTCAACCTGGGAGAAAATCCCACAAACCGCCGCTGAGCCGCTTCACACCCACTCACATGTTCAAACATCAGCCAGTCAGCACGGCGCTGAGCCCACACAGGCAGGCTGTGTTCATTAAAACCACCGCTCAAATCAGGATCTACAGAGAGGGTCCAACTGAGACCTCATGTCAACTAGGTCACATGTTCTGTTTCTGCAGCTAAATCTTTACTTCAGTTTATACAAAAATGTTTTTCAGAACCAACTCATTACTGGGCTGAGTGGATATTCAGGATAAATGCATAAACGGTTGTTTTTACAAACAGAAATTCAACAAAAAGTGCGACATAAAGATTCAGGTTCTGAGAGCAGATATCGTTTGAGATTTTTTACAGTTAAAACCTGATGACACCAACTTTGTTCAATTTGAGTTTACCGTATTTTCCTGAAAATATGATGAGTTTGGGTTTGTTTTTTCCATTGAAAATAATGTAAAAATGCGGGGTCGTCTTACAATTGGGGTCTAGTTGTTTCTTCCACACGTTTTGGAAAGAGTTTAGCAGGTTTGTTATTAAATTAGTGCTGTCAAATTTAACGCGTTAATTGCAATGATTAATTTGGAAGACATAACGCGTTAAAAAAAATTTACGCAGCTTGTGTCTGAAGCAAGGCGGAGCACTTGTCAACATCAGATTTCCTACAGCTCCTTGACGCAGCCCGTGTCCTCCCTCCAGCCCTGGTCCTCCCTCCAGCCCGCCGGATCTCATGAGTTCACTCTCTTCACCGGTCTACCCGGTAGCAGAACTCAACTCTCCGTTCCTTCCACCGTGAAAACCAAAAGTAATCGGCGGTGAAACTGGACGGTCTCTAGCCTTTAAGGTTTATTCCTGCTCCTTCTCCACCGTACGGTCCGGTTCAGTTCAGCAGGGAGCGGGTGTTACGGCTCCAGTCCCGGTCTGACACTGAGGTCCGAGCGGACGGAGGTGTCAGTTCAGCTCGGTGCGAACCCAGACCCTACCCCCATCTGAAAAGTAAAACCAGTACCGGACCGAGGCGATCCCATTCCCACACTAGTCTTTAAACAACAGAGACCTGAGTGACTCGGACCCCTCATTGAAAACGAGGCAGACCGTGGGTCAGTTTGAACACTGCAAAAAATGATTCTCTCACAGTGTTTCCACATGTTGGAAATCTTTTATTATTATTTTAAAACAAAACCCTTCTGAAATGGTACATAAAATAAACAAATAGATTTATAAAGTCCTGTATTTAGGGATTTTAGTCAGGAATTTTTGTTTTTCAACTGTTTAGTACTGAAATGCAATTTAAATGCATTTTTTTCATAAATTATAAAAGCTTTAAAAATGAATTTTTTAAAAACATTTTGGCATATTTCTTGGTTGGACATTGTAAACTGCATGTCATTTCTTTTTTCTGAAAAGAAGCGATTAAATGCGATAAATTTTTTTCAAATTTGCGATTAATTAGTTAATTTATTTTAATCGACTGACAGCACTATATCAAATACGTGTTTCTTACCGCCTTTTCTTTATATCTATCTGTAATTTGTTAATAAAACACAATATTGTCTTTGTTTTGAAACTACATCAAATCAATATCAGACTGTGCCAAATAAGCTCAACAGGTCACTTCCGTTAGCCAATTCTGTTAGTCATCCGTTCAGCCAGTCAGCTAGTGTTAAGTAATCGGCAGACGCAGGCCCCCGAGCCGATCTGGCAACCCAAGTAGACGTACCTACACCGGCACTGTCTGGAGCAGACTGGATTAAAGGTGGCGTGGGGCGAGGTAACGGAGAACTTAGGCAGAGTTTCGGCGCAAATTTTAAGATAATGGTGGTCAATGCAGCAAATGAAATATGGAGTTATGGAGTGAAATGTCTTAAGATGGAGCGTTATGTGGGAGGAGACGGGACGACTGTGTGAGCACAGCTGATCAGAGGACTGTGAGTAAAAGCCTCATGCAGACTTTTGATCTGACATGTCATGAGCAAAGTTCTGACGGTTTGCATTAGTTTTTGCTCAGTTTTTGTTCAGTATCTTTAGTGTCTTTCCTGACAGAACCCCACACACGCTAGAATATGCATTACGGATCTTTGTGATTGCATTAATAGGTAAATATTAAAGGTCTGTAATTACAGTATAATTTAAAAGATTTTCTCAAAATTATTTAAAAAAATAGTTTCTTTAAAATTTTTAGTCTTTTTCTGAAGTATAGTCTTGGAAGATGTGGGGTCGTCTTATAATCAGGGTCATCCTATATTCAGGTCAATATGGTATTTCAAAGAAATATGACTAGCAGAAATAATTTTTGACTCCTGATTAACTGTGAAATATGATTTTATAAGTAAAAACTAGAGACGTATAACAAAAATCAGCTGGTGATCAGAATCAGCCAATATGACAGGTTGAATCAAGAGTCTGAATCCAATCAGAAGCTTTTTTTTACAGGTTATGAACACACCACTGTCAGACAGTAATCAAATGTGAGACTGCTTTTTTTTCCAAAACTAATTGTTAAGTCACACTAGGAATACTTTTTTACTTTCATATCCTTTTAGTGGCTCAGTTTGTTTTAGTTCTTTAAGAGAGATCAAAATTAGGCAGCATAAACACATTTAGTGTTTTCGTTTCAAAACAAATATAGAGCCCAAATTAGTTTCATTTATAGGCCAATTTAAATCAAACTCAAATCTATAAAACATCAGGTAATAAAAAGATTACAGAAGAAATCCAAGTGATTACATTTCATTTTAAAAATGAGCTCTACTTTGTAAAAGAAAGTCAGAATTTGACCTTTAGTTTGTGTCCTGGAGCAAAGACAATCTGATGTTAAGATATCAGAGTCACATGATACGAGTCTCATTTCTTAGAGAATTATCACTCACTGCGTTTCGATGTTGCTGAGCTCCTGCTCCGTCCGTCGCTGCAGCTGCTGGAGGTGAAAGGTCAACTCCTGACTCAGAACAGCAAACCCTAACAGCCCGTCTTCTCCTGTTTTGTCCTCACACACCAAATCCTGAAACAAAGACGTCATTAAGAACACTTTAATCAGCGAATCAGGAAGAGAACTGGATCGCTTTGTTATTAAAACAAACCAAGACTCAACAAAAGAACTTGAAAGGGTTGATGAATGTGGACATTCAGATAGTGGTGTGTTTCTTCTGAAGCGTTGCTCTAGCCTTAGTTTAGCATTGGTCTAGAGTCGGTTTAACATTGGTCTAGAGTCGGTTTAACATTGGTCTAGAGTCGGTTTAACATTGGTCTAGAGTCGGTTTAACATTGGTCTAGAGTCGGTTTAACATTGGTCTAGTGTTGATTTAGCATTGGTCTAGTGTTGATTTAGCATTGGTCTAGTGTTGGTTTAGCATTGGTCTAGTGTTGGTTTAGCATTGGTCTAGTGTTGGTTTAGCATTGGTCTAGTGTTGGTTTAACATTGGTCTAGTGTTGGTTTAACATTGGTCTAGAGTTGGTTTAACATTGGTCTAGAGTTGGTTTAACATTGGTCTAGTGTTGGTTTAACATTGGTCTAGAGTTAGTTTATCATTGGTCTAGTGTTGGTTTAACATTGGTCTAGAGTTGGTTTAACATTGGTCTAGTGTTGGTTTAACATTGGTCTAGTGTTGGTTTAACATTGAACATATTAGGAAACAACATATGATATTTTATTTTGAAAATATTTTGTTTCTATTTAATATTGCTATAATTGTTGACATTTAACCTTTTGTGTTGTCAATGGGAGCTTTCTAATGCAATTTATAATTGGGGTGCACACAATTTTTTCATTGAGGTACTCAGGGAGAACCAGGCACTGATGTGTGGTACGCAGTGAGTTTGGGGCTGCGCAATCGGGACTATGAAAGCACCTGAAGCTGGGAGTCACTATTGAACTACAGTCAGTCGCTGGCTGAAACAGAATGTCTCTTTATTTAAAACAATGTCAGAGAGCACAACAGCAACCAATCAACCTTTATTTATAGAGCACTTTCCACACAAAAGTGACCAGATGAGTCCTAGGAACCTCTAAGAGGAGCTGGAGTTCTGACCTCAAACATCTTCTGAGAACATGCTTGTTTAAAATCTCTGATAGATAAGGAGGTGCCTGGCTGTTTAAACATTTAAAACCAAGATTCAAATCTCAAAATCAATCCTAAAACATACAGGCAACCAGTGCAGGGAGGACAGTATGGGGTGATGTGCTCACAACGATTATTACCCGTAAGCAGGCGGCATGAACCAGTTCTATCGGGGAAGCTAATTAGCGATGCACACGTAGGTGTCGCAACAAAAAGAGTACCCAAACATAGTTCCGCATGTCAACTCAGGTCCGCAAGTGATATCTGGGGTGCACATGCGTACTAGCGGACTAGTTATGTGCACCCCTGTTTATAATCAACTATTACTTCCAAAAATCAAGACTTATTTTAAACTATTCTAATATTGTCTATCATAAGTTTAAAATATTTGTATTTGATTAGTAAATATTACACATTTTGTTTTAATTTTTGTCGAGGAGGGGGGGTCTCTGAGATTTTATAAGTTATTATATAACATTTAGTTGGACGATTACTCAATGAGAACTGATGCCAGGAAATACAGTTTGGCCCTCAGTAGCTGGAATAAACTGAGAAAGATTCAGAAACCACCTGAGGACAAGTTAAACAGACGGGTGACAAAGAAGGAAAAGAGTAAAAATAAAATATAAATCAACAAATCAAATAGTAAAGCTGAAGGAGGTCCATTCTGCTTGAGCCTGAACTTGTTAAAGTGACAAGAGTCCTCGAGTGAGCTGCTGAAAGACAACAGACCGACTGAGTCACTCTGGCAGAACATGAAGATCACCCTGATCCACCCCATCATCTGTCCGTCTGAGTCCATGTGACTCAGATCGGCACTAAACTGGCACCACGTTCACACAGCGGCCAGATCGCACTTGTTTTTCAGGCAGGAAAAATGTTTAAATGGCTGCAATTTTCATTATTTATCAGTGGGGAACCAAAAGATCCAAATGGAAACTTTAAGGAAAGGAAACGAAGATCCTGTTTCAACAGCAATGCTCTAAATTCCAGGCAGAACAGGCCTTCCTGAACAGATCTCCATACAATAAGTTTGAAAATCCCCAAATTCCCAAAAAATCTAACAAATAAGCCACTGGTGGACAGGGTTCTTAAACCTTTAGAATAAAATTAAATCCGTTTCAAGGTGAGTTTTCCAGCATTGATGCTGATTTACACATAAACAGTCCGTATTTACTCTAAACAGCTATTTCACTTCCTCCTCTCATAAACCTAATTATTCTAAAACCACATTTTTTGTTTTTGTTTCAAATAGAGAAGAACTGATTCTGGTTCTGATACCGATCACAGCAGCTCTGACCTGCTGACACCAATCTGACATCTTCAGATTTATCCTAAAGAACGATGACCAGAATGTTCCTAATTTCTCTGATTAGTAAAAACTTTCACACAGAACAAGTTCACAGACTGAAAAAGTGTCAGATTTTTTTATTGGCACTTGGCGACGCTGATCGCTCACCGACTGTCTCAGATCACTGACCGATTCCGATCTCCGGCGGAAGTTTTGGTGCATCTCTGCTTTTGAGCACATAATTAAAAATGCAAGCATTTTTAAAAGCCACGTTGATATTCCAGCACTTTCAGGGACTTAAAGCACCTGTAAGAACCCCGAGTCCAGGGCCGGATCTAGCCAGCCCCACTAAGGGGGGCAGGTAGAATATCAGGGGGGGCCAGTCTGGACATGTTAGGAATTTTTTGGTCATCACATCCCCCCAATCCCTTAAATGCATCAAAAACTATGACATCATCATATCAGTTCCTCTATCCATAGATTTATGTTCATATTTGATCCCTACCCTCTGCATTTACCCGGGCTTGGGACGGAACAAGTAGGACACTGGCTGATGCCCTGTTGAGGCTGACCTCATCTGCTTAGGTTTTGGGTTTGTGTTTTTTTTTTTTGTTCTTTTTTGTGTTTTTTTGTGGGGTTTTTTTGTTCTTTTTTGTGGTTTTTGTTCTTTTTTGTGTTTTTTGTTTTTTTTTTCGTTCTTTTTGTGTGTTTTTTTGTGTTTTTTTGTTTGTTCTTTTTTGTGTTTTTTGTTCTTTTTTTTGTTTGTTTATTTTTTGTTCTTTTTTGTGTTTTTTGATTTTTTGTGTTTTTTTGTCTGTTCTTTTTTGTGGGTTTTTTTTGTTGTTCTTTTGTTTTTTTTGTTGTTTTTTTTGTTCTTTTGTTTTTTTGTTCTTTTTGTGGTTTTTGTTCTTTTTTGTGTTTTTTGTTTAGTTTTTTTGTTCTTCGTGTTTTTTGTTTCTCTTTCTTTCTGTGTCATTCATCAGTAGCTACTTTGAATGAGGACAAATGGAAGAGAGCGCTCACTCTGACCATTTTTCACAGAAATATTTTTGAAATGTGTTATTTCTGCATGCAATCGCATTTGGGGGGCAGTCATGGAATTTGGGGGGGGCAACACCCCCCCTTGCCCATGCCTACATCCGGCCTCGGCTGAGTCTAAAGAGAGAGCAGGTAAAACCGCCTCTGGCTGTGCAGGAGAAAGGCAGGTGAAGCTTATTGAGCAACGACGCCAAACCCTGATAAACAAACATGAGCTGAGCAACATTCCTCAGGAAGGAAAAACACTTAAGGCCTGATCCCACAGGTGACACCATGCTTTAGGCAAACCTTTATTCTAATGAGTTTTTTATGCTTATGTGACAAATGGAGATTAACATTTTTGTTAATTTTATGAAATGACTCAGGATAAACTGCTGTTTGATTCGTTGTGATTTACCTGCTGGCTCTCAGCAGACGGTAACTGTAGGAGGTTAACTTTGTCCTCAATCAGCTGCCGTAGTTTGTCCACTGAAAAAGGGAGTTCCTCTTTGTTTCTCTGGAAATCTGGAGACTTAACAGAAAGGCAGAGCGTCTCATTAGCCATCATCAGAGCAACCTTCACACAATAACTCTCATGTTTCACAACCAGCTGCTTCTGCAACAACAAACTAAAACGAGTCCAAGTTTCACCGCCTGGATTTAGAAATCTGACCTGGAGTCAGACTTCAGGATCCAACATTAGCATTAAAAAGGCTGAAGTGCAGGTCTCATCCTGCCCGATTGGCTGAAAACAGAACATCCCAAAACGATTCCGAAGGAATTCTGATCACATCAACATTTTCTCACCGAGAACAGTAAACATAAAAAACACACTGCTCAGCTTAGCTACGATGACACAGTGGAGACACTGGAAAGAAACATCTGGAGCACTTTTATATTCAATTTTGAGATTAAAGCCAGAATATTGAGATAAAAATTGGAATACTGAAATTAAAACCGGAACGTTGGGATTAAAGACGGAATGTTTAGATTGAAGCCAAAACAAGATTAAAGTTAAAATGCTGATTTTAAAGTCAGAATGTCAGGATTAAAGAAGGATTGACAGGGATAAAGTTGGAATGTTGAGATTCAAGACATAATGTTGAGAATTAAATCAGGATACTGGGACAAAAACCAGAATGCTGAAATTAAAGTCAAAACGATTAGATTTGGAATGCCGGGATAAAAGTCGGGATTAAAGCCAGAAAGTTGAGATTAGAGCCAAAACAAGATTAAAGTTGAAATGTTGTGGTTGAAATCGGAATGCTGAGATGAAATTGAAATTATAAAATAAAAGTCAAAATGTCAGAAAATCGGAATGTTGGAGTTGGAGAGTGTCAAGTCTAAAGCTGAAACAAGGCTAAGGTTAAGGTATCGGTCCGATACCAGTATCGGTATCGGTTAAAGTTACCCGATACCAGGAACCGATACCAGTGGCTTCACTGTCTGTGACTTGTGATTTCTGTTGTAGTTTCCTATATTGAACACTAGGGGGAGCTATTGAGCTAAAGAGGAACAGTGTGGGTTGAGAGCTGGAGATGGTGCCAAATAGTTCATTTTATTTGGTTAAAATGTGGAAAACTGCAATAATGTCACTGTGAAATCACAGAAAATGGTTATTTTTCACCTTATATTTTAGTTTTGTGATCATTTTTTAATATTTTTTTATCTAACTCAGTTATTTGTTGTAAAAAGCAGAGAAGAAAAAAATAAAACCTGTATTCCAATTTGTTGCATTTTTTTGTGTGGTAGAAGTATCTGTATCGGTGAGTACTCAGATTTAAGTATCGGATCGGTTTTGAAAAAGTGATATCGGTACATCCCTATTTACAGACGAACGAGATGAACTCACAACGAACGGCGGATCCCCCACTTTGTTTTATTCACAAATTACACACTGCACTCTGAGACGACTCAGAGCTGCAGTAGCTCGGGTCCTTCCTCTGACCGGAGCGGATTGTCGGACAGAAACTGAGGTATTTCCCTCTCAGACCAGTGAGAGTTCTCGCATCTTTTCACTTTTATAAATACGACATACTGTTATGGGCAAAATGGCGTCGGTAAGAGTTGTAAAATTAGGTAACGGTAAATTTTCGGTTTACCGCCTAGCCCTGTAGGATTAAATCTGGAATGCTGGGATTAAATTATGAATTTTGAGATTAAATTTGGAACATAATAATGATGTCAGAAGTTTGAGCCATTTGAAATAATGCTGAAATTTTTAAAACAACAACAAACAACCATAAAACTCAAGAATCTACCACTCTATTACATAATTCAGCCAATAGCACTTTTTTGAAAGTTTATAAAAAACTCTTCCTCCTCATTTTGTTCATTGTTTTCTCCAGGGTGTCCCTAATATATCGTCAAAGCTTTTCAGAGCAGCATCTTCATCAGGTCTTCTCTTCCTGAAGGAGACTTCCACACATCTAGCAGGTCGGGGTCACGACCACCGACTTCGTACCGAGCAAAAACTAAAACAGACCATAAAAACAAAGTAAAAGCACTAACTTCAGAACATTATTATCATATATAAGACTAATAAAGCATCATCTATGTAACACGGTAATAAACGAGGCGTATCGGGGCTTGGAGTCGTCCATGATGCAGCTCAGTGTTTGGAGGTTTCACACCTACAAGCATTTAGAAACCATCACAAAGAGTTTACTGTCAAACTGAACTTCAGCAGCAAACCTGAACAAACATTTTTCTTCTTGTTGTTGGTTTAACATTGGTCTAGAGTTGGTTTAACATTGGTCTAGTGTTAGTTTAACATTGGTCTAGTGTTAGTTTAACATTGGTCTAGAGTTGGTTTAACATTGGTCTAGAGTTGGTTTAACATTGGTCTAGTGTTGGTTTAACATTGGTCTAGAGTTGGTTTAACATTGGTCTAGTGTTGGTTTAACATTGGTCTAGTGTTGGTTTAACATTTGTCTTGTGTTGGTTTAGCATTGGTTTAGAGTTGGTTTAACATTGGTCTAGATTCTAGACCAATGTTAAACCAACTCTAGACTCTAGAGTTGGTTTAACATTGGTCTAGAGTTGGTTTAACATTGGTCTAGTGTTGGTTTAGCATTGGTCTAGAGTTGGTTTAACATTGGTCTAGAGTTGGTTTAACATTGGTCTAGTGTTGGTTTAACATTGGCCTAGTGTTGGTTTAACATTGGTCTAGTGTTGGTTTAGCATTGGTCTAGTATTGGTTTAGCATTGGTCTAGTGTTGGTTTAACATTGGTCTAGTGTTGGTTTAACATTGGCCTAGTGTTGGTTACAGAGCAAAAACTAAAACAGACCATAAAAACAAAGTAAAAGCACTAACTTCAGAACATTATTATCATATATAAGACTAATAAAGCATCATCTATGTAACACGGTAATAAACGAGGCGTATCGGGGCTTGGAGTCGTCCATGATGCAGCTCAGTGTTTGGAGGTTTCACACCTACAAGCATTTAGAAACCATCACAAAGAGTTTACTGTCAAACTGAACTTCAGCAGCAAACCTGAACAAACATTTTTCTTCTTCTTAGAGGAGAAACTCAATCTTTATTCATATAGAAAACTACAGATGGACAGTGGGCAATTAATGCTTTGTTCTCCATAGGAGCTGATGAATTCGTAGCGTGAGTGGGCCGGACGCAGACAGCTCGGTGATGTCTGATTAAAACAATTAAAACCAGCCTTTTTGTGTTTGCTGAACATTAAATAAGATGACAGGAGCTCCAGGGGGCACGCGCTAAACCTCACGTATGATGACAATAAGATAAAACTACACAAAAAGTACATTATTTAAGTAGAATTTAGCTATTGGCAGACACAACAAAAGTTCTTTTGTTTTCATAAAAGGTAATTATAAAGTAAAACAGCGCCTGATGAATGTGGGATGCTGTAATTCTCTCCTCATTACTCTCTAACCCCGTCTCACAGAAATGATGTTTATATACCGCTAATTTGTTTCCCTAATTACGTTTCCCTGCAAAACATAATTGGTGAAACAAATGAGTACTATAGAAATGTAATTTCTAAGAGACAGGGCTCTTCTGTCAGAAGAACGTAACCTCACATAGTTTATGGTTTTAAATGGAATTATGCACTAATGCAAACTATCATCAAGTTCACTCGATGCTAGAAACCAACATTAAAATGTAAATGACACCAAATCCGTCATCTTCAAGCAAACTGGCTGAGTCAGCCCGTTGTGATGACATCATCTCAGAGATATTCGTCTGAACGATGCTTCCAATCAGAGACGAAGGTCAAAGTTACCAGCTGAAAGTTCTCCAGCATCAACAGACTCTGGTGAAACAGAAATACCTCGTCCTTTATAAATAACGAGTAAAAAATACATTTTATTGGGATTCCATCAGTATATTCCCTGCTCAACTATTAAAGTTTTAATGAAATGAACTAAGTTTAGTTTATTGTAGAAATAAAACGATGAGTAAATCTTTACGAAACATAAAAAGGGTCTCATGTTTGGATTAACCCTTTAACCTCCACACCAATTTTTTAAAAAAAGCTTTGAAAATGTTTATTTTTTGTTTATTTTTTATTTATTTTGGGCAATAAAAGTTATAATGAAAATTAAATTATGAATGATACAATATATTACAATAATTTTAATAATATTTAAGTTTTGCTTCAAATATCTTCCCATTTTTCCATTTTTTTTTAGTTTAAAACTTTAACTTGGAAAAAACGTTTTTAAAAATGGAGCAAAATTTGCTGATTAACCTTTTTAACGTCCGCAACCAATTTTTAAAAAGCAATGACTAAATATTTTTGCAATTCTTGATCCATTTGGGGCAATAAAAGTTTTAATGTTAATAATTTAATATTTAAATTATTTGATTTAGCAAAATGTTAAAAATATGAAGTAAAATGTTAGCCCATTAGCTTCCACACCAATTAGAAATAGGGTTTTTTTTTCTAATGTTTTAATTAATCTAATTTGCTGGACTTGATTGGTTGTTTTTTTTTAATTTCCTTATAATAATTTTAATCCATCAGTAATAAAAACAGGATCTGGGTCAGTTTTTCTTCAGTGACTCTGCTGGTTTTAGTCGAGTTTTATGAACGGAGCTCACGGCTCTGCTTCTTAGTAAAAGTCAGTGAAGGTTTATGGTTCTATTTACCGGAAAATTACATTAAAAACTTGTTTATTTTTTTAATTGTGTTGTACTTCACTTTATTTAATTTAAAAAAATGTATCTGTATTTTTTGTTGTTTGGTCTCACATTAGTAAACATATGAACATAAACATGTTCAAAGCATCTACCTGTGTTAACAGCAGTTTATCAGTCTGGCTTCAGACTTGAGGGCCGCACTAATCGCTCAGAGGGCCACAAGTGGCCCAGGGGCCACACTTTGGACACCTCTGCTTTAGACAGTTTGATACCCAAAACAACCATTTTAAAGATAATAAAGTGATAAAGCATATTAAATTCTTAAGACAAAACCAACATACTAGCCTAGCATGAAGCTAACAAACGGTTGCTAGTTATTGTATCTTAACAAAAATTGATCATTTTGGACCCTGAACCATAGGGCTGTTTGTGGGAGTTTTAAAAACTGATAAATGTTATTAACTAGTGGAGAACTTTGTTAGCCGATAAAAAAACTCAAAGCACAAACATGCTAAAACTGCCTTCCTGCTAGCTAAACACAAGAGAGAAACACAGAAAGCTAACAGTTGTTTGCTGCTCAAATACAAGTTAAGATGTTACATAAAACTTTAACTGTGGCTTTCCTTCTTTGTTTACCAAAATATAAAAAAAAATACAAAAACTTAATTTTAAGAACTTTTTGTTAGCTTTAGCAACATAGCTACAGCAGGTTAGCAAAACAAACACGAGGAACGTGAAAATACAAATAAAAGGTGACTAAAATATGAATACAGAGTAGTATTTAACTGAAAGTGTATTTTAGTGACGTTAGTCATGAATATTGTTCATTATGTAGTTTTGATATTTTCACTTCCATTTGTTTTCTTGATAAGAAACTGAAAAGTGAAACCTACTGAACATTGATCTCTATGGTTAAGGTTGCTGAAGTGACTCTTCACTAACTAAGCTTAGAGTTTTCGCTGTGATTTTAAAAAACAAACGTGAAATCCTTAGATACTCACTTCAGCAGTTTGAGGACGAGAAGCGTTCATGATGATGGAGCCGTTTCCTGTCGGAGCTGAGACTAAAGGGGGTTTGTGTGTGTGTTTGTGTGTGTATGAGGGCGGGCTGTGTACATGGAGACGACCCTAACGACCACCTCCTGCAGCAGGAGGCTCAGAGGGTCTGGGAACGTGAGCTGGTTGGTTAATAACCAGTCTGTCAGGAGCCTGATTGATCAGCTCAACCTTTAACTACAGAGACAAAAACAACTCATGGAGGAGAGAAAGGCTTGATTTGATCAGAAGAGGAATGTTGAAGTGGATGAAAACAACAAAACTACATTTTTCATCCGATTGCCCACCGTGGAAATCAGAATACTGACTATAATGTTTTTGCCTCTGTGGGTCTGTTGAAATTTCTCCTGAACCTCTGGACGGATTTAGAGAAATTATCAGACAACACTCACTAGATAAAGCTTTAAAACTGATAAATGTTAGGAGTCAAGCAGATTCAAGATGGCTGCCACAGCTAATCAACATTAGCAAACACAAAAAAAGCTACGTCAGTGAGTTTCACAGACAGGGAGTTAATGTTTGACTTGTCGGTTCACACCAACAGGCTGTGTGAGATATTTCAATATTGCATCATATTGTTTAAAATATTTGACCTCCAACAAAACAGGAGATGATGTCAGTTTAGAACTCTGGTATGAAAGGTAGCAACAATGTGCAAGGAATGATGGGACTTTTAACAGAAAAATGATAGGAATCCACTGAAAACATTCAAAGATATTAAGGTGAGTGGAAAAAAGCAAAGGAGGTGGATCAGTAGTGGTGGTGTAGTCCAGGACCTGCTGCTGTGGAGGATCTTCTCTGTAGACCAGATACTGAACTGAGATCTTCATTCAACAACAGAGTCTTCAGTCAGAGACTCCTTCAGATCTGCTGCAACACAGAAGGTCCTTCCTGTCCATCACAGACCACTAGAAGATCCTTCCTGTCCATCACAGACCACTAGAAGATCCTTCCTGTCCATCACAGACCACTAGAAGATCCTTCCTGTCCATCACAGACCACTAGAAGATCCTTCCTGTCCATCACAGACCACTAGAAGATCCTTCCTGTCCATCACAGACCACTAGAAGACCCTTCCTGTCCATCACAGACCACTAGAAGATCCTTCCTGTCCATCACAGACCACTAGAAGATCCTTCCTGTCCATCACAGACCACTAGAAGATCCTTCCTGTCCATCACAGACCACTAGAAGGTCCTTCCTGTCCATCACAGACCACTAAGATCCTTCCTGTCCATCACAGACCACTAAGATCCTTCCTGTCCATCACAGACCACTAGAAGATCCTTCCTGTCCATCACAGACCACTAGAGGTCCTTCCTGTCCATCACAGACCACTAGAAGACCCTTCCTGTCCATCACAGACCACTAGAAGATCCTTCCTGTCCATCACAGACCACTAGAAGATCCTTCCTGTCCATCACAGACCACTAGAAGATCATGTAGAACTTGATAAACTAGACTCAACTGATTTCCTAACATTCAGTTTTCCCTATCGCTCTAAAACCAACTCAACACATTGGATTTATTTAAATACAATTAGCAGTGATTGGTGTTCCTACAGAGCAGTTCGGGGGTTCTGTTTGTTTTTACTAAAATCAGTGATGTTGGTCAGTGGAAGAACTGAGTAATGATTCTGTTGTTTCAGTTAAAAGGTTTCATTTGGATTTTGAGGTCCAATAAAGACCTGTAACCTAAATCTGATTGATCTAAAACTACTATCAATCAATCAATCAATCACATAATAATAATAATCTGTTAGCGGAGGTGAATTCACAGGCAGGAAAACAAAAGTCTTTGTTTTTATTGCTGCCCGTCAAAGGTGCGTTCACAGACAGTAGTAAAAGTTTGTGTTTACAATCAGCTGATAACTGATTAATGATTTTATTTTATTTTTCTCAAAGCTGATTTTGCTGATAGTTTTTATCAATAATTAACTCATTTTACAAATCAAGGTTTATCATTTATTTTGTAAAAACTTAAAATTTACTGCAATAAAATCAAATTTTTTCTTAAAAAATACTGGAAATAAAAAAAAAAACCCTATCTCCCGATTGGCTGCCTGAGTCTTGTCCCTCTCACGGAGCCGGAGGACGTCTCCGTCCCACCTCAGGGTGTGTTCAGGTGGAGCCTGATGACCTTGGAAGGCCTCCAACCCGACACGCCTCGATAAGCAGGATGGTTTAATGAGGGCGGTGCCTCAAGCAGCTCGACTCGCCTCGAGCTCTCAGAGTTGATTCGTATTTATTATTAAGACGTAATCAGCTCTAAACTCTGACAGATCTTTGTAGGAACGTCTCACATAACGAGACTCCGGCAGAAAAGAGTCACCCTGTCACCCAAACACGACTTTACACGGGGGTCAGTTTTACCTTTATATGAAAGTGACACAGAAACTAGGATCAAGTTAGACGCATTTTATAACTTATGACCTTTTTATGGAGCATTGTGTTTGTAAACATTTATCAGGTTTAAACCAAACTCAACAGGCTGTAAATTAATAATTAACCTTTAAATCCTAAAATCATTTAAAAACCAGAAACAGGAGAAAGTCAAGTTCAGGTCTCTGACAGCCTCTTAAGGAGTGTCTGATTCTTCTCTGATGAGACGCCGTGGATTCTTCACGTTTGAGCAGATAATCTGCAGTCGGGTGACGGCGAGGTTTTCTGCACGCCATGAGTCACTAATCCGTCACTTTTCCAGTTCCAACGCCAACACGGCCTTTTGTTTGGTGCAGGAAGGAACGGAAGTGCTTTTTAGAAAATAAACTTTCGTCCCGTTTGTTTAAAACGTTCAATCTGAGAACTTTATCTCATCAGTGACTGAAACATTTGATCAGATAAAACGGTCAGAGGTTTGTCACACCGACAACAAACAGCCGAGTCAGCCTGGAGGACAAAATCATGACTCAGCGCTTCAGAACGTCAGCGGAGGAATGCTGGACTCTGATCCAACGGGGGTGGGGTGGGGGCGTGTTACAGGTTGATTTAATGACACCTTTATAACCCGTGTAAAAGAATAAAGAACAGACGAGTTCACCGTTTCATCACCTGTTTGACTCCTTTATGAAAGAGTTGATCAACTTTATGATGTTTATTAAAAAAGTGGAAGGAACCTGATTCAAACAGAGCAAAAATAATTTAAAAAATACACAAGAAATAAAAAAAATATGAATTAAAAAACCTAATAAATATTAAAAAAACAAAGAAAAAATGTGAATTAAAAAAATAATTATTTCTAATTAAAAAAGCTAAAATAAAACAATTCAGCAAAAATCTTGAAAAATCTATCCAAGAAAAAATAAATTTATGGTGCAAAATAAAACTATACACTGTAAAAAAAAATGTAATTTTTACAGTAAAAAAACTGTCAGCTGTGGTTGACAGAATAATTCCGTAAAAAATCCTGTGAACATGTAAAACATTTGACTGACCAAACCATAATTAGATGAAATAATACAGATGGAAAGCCAAAGGAGACGGAGCCTTTTCATCTAGCTCCAAGGCGTCTGGATTACTGTGGTAAACACGGTTTGTTCAGTACAAATGTTTACGGTTCACAGGATTTTTTACTGAGTTATTCTGGCAACCACAGCTGACAGTTTTTTTACTGTAAAAATTACATTCTTTTTTACAGTGTATAGTTTTATTTTGCACCATAAATTTATTTTTGTCCCATTTTGTTGGATAGATTTTTCAACAGATTTTTGATGAATTGTTTTATTTTAGCTTTTTAAATTAAATATAATTTTTTTTAAATTTAAATTTCTTCTTTCTTTGTTTTTTTATATTTATTAGGTTTTTACTTAGGTTACTTTTACTCTTTTTTACAGTGTATGAAATGAAAACAATTAAATAAAACAAGGTTAAACTTAAAATAAAACAAAAATGAATAAAAATAAAATGATATCACAGCTAAAATACAGCAAAAATTACACTAAAAGCAAATAATAAATAATAATAATAATACCTGAGTAAACATGAAATATCAAAATGAATAAAAATCTGTTTAAAAAAAGAATTAATTTACACAATTAATTTAAATAGAGCAACAACAACAAAAAACAGCAGCTGAACTTAAAAATATAATAAAATTTAAATAAAAAGGAATAAAATTCGATTGAATTTAAATCCGTTTTTGAACATTTTAACCTAATTTCTTCAAAAAATTATTTAAAATAAATAAATAAATAACATCAAATATTAGAAATAAACCCAGATCTTTGTGGACAAACGCGATGAAGTTTTTCTTTCTGTGATTCAAAACTTGAGTTTTAGGAAAATAATGAAAACTTTCAAAAGTATTTTCTGGTAAACCATCTTTTAAAAGAGCCTGACTTTATGAATCAGGTCTTTGATGGTTTAAAACAAAAAAAAACTATTTTATAAAAGAGAATCTTTGTCTCCTGAACACTAAAGTTCTTTAATAAAATATAAATATACTGACTTTAGTGACTGTACACTGGGCACTAACCCGATGTGACTTTCTGTTTACATCAGTCCGACCTCAGAGGAAGCAGAACCTGTTCGTCTCTCCTCTGTTTGCTTTCCCTCTCTGCTCCTCCCAGCTGATCTGAGCCTCGTTTAACCATCACATGACCAGACGGCTGCTGCTCCTCAGGTCAAACCACACAAACACCGCTTTATGTTCCTGAAAGCATTTAGACGGACTGGAAACCGGAGAGAAGGCTTTAAGACGGAGGAGAAACCATCTGATTAAAAACAGACACCACACACACACACACACACAGACAGGTGAGCAGGGCGGGGTTTGAGCTCCACCCAAAGTCCGACCAGGTGAAATGATTTAAGCGTCTGAGCTGTCAGTTTACAGACAGGAAGTGAGCAGTAGGAAGATCAGCCTACCAGAATAAAACCACTCCTACATCAGGTTTCTGTTCTGTAGTTCACTGAACGCCAGAGTAAGCTTTTATTATTTAGTGATGGGTGATGACATCATAAAGAGGAGAGAAGGTATCTCTGAAATCCAAACAGGAAGTAAAGCTGGCGATAAACCTGGAACAGAAGCTTCACAGACAGTAATCAATCTAATAAACCATCTCAACGAGGAGATAATAACATGATATCAGCTCCAGAACCAAATCCAAACCCAACCAGGGCCTCCTGACTCCACCTCAGAGTAAAGTCTCAGCCTCACCATCTAACTTGTGTCAGACCAGAACTACACTGGACACCTGACCAGGTACAGGCTGAGGACTTCACTCATGTCAGGGTTTAAAACTAAGACCTTCTGATGTCGATAGAGACCGGTAACATCAAGAACTCATGTGATCTGGTAGAGCTGACTCTCAGCCACCAACACGCCAACATTTAGATCAAAATCTGTAAAACTGACAGAGTTAGAGACATTTCTATGTTTAATGTCAAGAAGCCATAGCAGCCTTTTTGAACTGAGTCAACAGTGCGTCACAAGAGTGGCTCCTCTCGTTCAGATTGGGCCGTTCCTCCTGATCACGCCCCTCCAGGTCTCGCTGTCATTGCCCTCGTGAGTGTTGAAGTCCCCCAGCAGGACTATGGAGTCCCCAGTAAGAGCGCCGTCCAGCACTCGTCCCAGAGACTCCATAAAGGGCGGGAACTCTGAGCTATTTTGTGCATCAGCACAGACAATAGTCTGGACCTGCTCTCTGACCTGAAGGAGAAGGGAAGCTACCCTCTCATCTCCTGGGGAGAAGCCCCCCAGCCCTCCGCCTCTCACCTGGAGAAACTCCAGTATAGAAGAGAGTCCAACCCCTCTCAAGGACTTGGGTTCCAGAGCCGATGTGTCGAGGTGAGTCCGACTACATCTTGCCGGTACCGCTCAACCTCCTCCACAAGCTCCAGCTCCTTCCCCACCAGAGCGGTGACGTTCCATGACCCAATAGCCAGGTATTGTGTCAAGGGATCGGACTACCAAAGCTCCCACCTTGGTCTGGTACCGATCCATAATGCACTGGATCCTTCATGTTCCTCCTACAGGTGATAGGCCCACAGTTGGATAAACCCGTGTATCCGGTTCAGGCTGGGCCCCATGGGCGAAAGCCACCCGCTGATGTAAACTGTTAAACGCAGCCTCCTTGGCTCATTCTAAAGTGGCTTCTATCAGTTATTTATCTACAATAAGGACCACGCCCACTGGTGACATCACTCAAAGCAAGTGGAGTCTCTAGAAACAGGAAGTAGTCATTTGGTAGGAGCAACACTCAAATTAGAGGCATTTAAAACAAATTGTCACCTGTCTGTGAACCTCTATAATTTAGCAAGAGATGGTTAGTTTAGTTCAGGGTGTTTAGATAGAGAGCAGCTTCATGAACATTAGAGTAAGTCAAACTAAACAAACGGCCTGTAGGGGTTTACACACTGAGTGAGAGAGCTAGATAAAACAGAGAAAAGCTGCTACAGACCAAACAGGAAGTAAAGAACACAAAGTTCTTCAGGAGCATCAATGTTTGGATATAAAACAATGTGGAGAAATGATCACTGGATGCTACAGAATCTGGGGTCAAATATACAATAATGAGTATGTTTAGACTATCTGAGTTTTTTAAAACACGACAAGATGTTTGAGAGTTTAGCCGTCAGAAGGTGAGGAAGTTCACCTCGTTTGGATGATAAAAAAGCAAAATTATTTTAATATGAATCATTTTTATGGATTAAGTTGTTTTTGTGATTGTTTGGAGCCTAAATCAAAACAAACACACATCCTATACGATGTGGCGCAGTCCTCAGAAGTATTGTAAGTCCACTACAGGTTTTTGGATGAGATCCAAACTTTCTCTGGAACAAAACCTTCATCAAAGCATTAAATAAAAAGAAAGTCTGCAGCCATTAAAGGCAAAAGGAATCATCAGTCGACAAACGAGTTGGTGGCTTCCTTCATTTCCTCATCTCTACCTTCTGTTTTAAAACTAGAACACTAACAAACTCCAAGAACATTAAGTCTCTGAGCACCGTGACTCCCACCCAGCAGCCCCCACCGGACCCTCCGTCAAGGACTAACGAGTAATAAACACTCGGTGGCCACAGACCTGGAGCCCAGCCAACTTCCCCAGATGCCAAACCGAAGCCTGGAGGTGCTGCATAATGCAAAACAACACTCATTAAAACTCGAAGGGGGAGAAACACACACACACGGAGCTGTAAAATGTAAAAACGGAGTCGAGATGGAATCCAGGAGAAGCTGCTTCTAAACGATGCAGATGAATAATTAGACTCTCAGAAGTCCATTAGCAGAAGAAATTACAACGTGCCGAAAATGGACTCAGAAACAGACTCAAGACCTTAAAACCGTCCAGCCTGAATATTAAACAGAGGAGGAGCTTTACAAAGGTGGTGAGGTGGAAGGGGAATGGGGATAAAAGGGGACAAATTTAAATAACAGAATCTGTGGAATACCTCTACAGTTAGCATGAGACCGTTAGCTTATGGTGTTTATGCTGCAGCAGGTACAGCATCAGCATCAGGTACAGCATCATCAGCAAGTACAGCATCAGCATCAGGTACAGCATCAGCATCAGGTACAGCATCAGCATCAGGTACAGCATCAGCAGTAAGTACAGCATCAGCAGTAAGTACAGCATCAGGTACAGCATCAGCATCAGGTACAGCATCATCAGCAAGTACAGCATCAGCAGGTACAGCATCAGCAGGTACAGCATCAGCAGTAAGTACAGCATCAGCATCAGGTACAGCATCAGCAGGTTCAGCATCAGGTACAGTATCATCAGCAAGTACAGCATCAGCAGCAAGCACAGCATCAGCAGCAAGTACAGCATCAGCAGCAGGTACAGCATCAGCAGCAGGTACAGCATCAGCAGTAAGTACAGCATCAGCAGCAGCTACAGCATCAGCATCAGGTACAGCATCATCAGCAGGTACAGCATCAGCAGCAGGTGCAGCATCTGCAGCAGGTACAGCATCATCAGCAAGTACAGCATCATCAGCAAGTACAGCATCATCAGCAAGTACAGCATCATCAGCAAGTACAGCATCAGCAGCAGGTACAGCATCAGCAGCAGGTACAGCATCAGCAGCAGGTACAGCATCAGCAGCAGCTACAGCATCATCAGCAAGTACAGCATCATCAGCAAGTACAGCATCATCAGCAAGTACAACATCATCAGCAGGTACAGCATCAGCAGCAGGTACAGCAGCGTAGTAGTTCAGACTTTCTGTTGAAACAAGCTAAACCATCCCATGCTAATCTGTAGAGGTTTATATTTATAAACAGGTCATACAGAGCTCTAACGCATCATGAGGACTTTTTAAGGCAAGAATTGTTTTAAATACCTGAAAATTTGATTTTTAATGATTACATTTTTCCCTGATCTGCAGCAGCGTCTCTCCTGATCTGGCTGGCCATGAGTATCACCCCAGTCAGAGGACTACTTCCTGTTTACTCCACCTGCTGTGAGTGATATCACCAGTGGGTGTGGCCCCTATTGTAGATACAGCTACTTCAGAATGACCCCCTGCAACATGGGGTGGTTGAACCCTGAGCGATGCTTCACCTACATCACCTGCTGGTGGTGGTCAGACGGGCTGAGGGCCTGAGGGTCAGAGGGCCTGAGGGTCAGAGGACCTGAGGGCCTGAGGGTCAGAGGGTCAGAGGGCCTGAGGGTCAGAGGACCAGAGGGCCTGAGGGTCAGAGGGCCTGAGGGTCAGAGGACCTGAGGGCCTGAGGGCCTGAGGGTCAGAGGGCCTGAGGGTCAGAGGGCCTGAGGGTCAGAGGGCCTGAGGGTCAGAGGGTCAGAGGACCTGAGGGTCAGCAGGCCTGAGGGTCAGAGGACCTGAGGGTCAGAGGGCCTGAGGGTCAGAGGGTCAGAGGACCTGAGGGTCAGAGGACCAGAGGGCCTGAGGGTCAGAGGGCCTGAGGGTCAGAGGGCCTGAGGGTCAGAGGGTCAGAGGACCTGAGGGTCAGAGGGCCTGAGGGTCAGAATGCCTGAGGGTCAGAGGGTCAGAGGACCTGAGGGTCAGAGGACCAGAGGGCCTGAGGGTCAGAGGGCCTGAGGGTCAGAGGACCTGAGGACCTGAGGGTCAGAGGGCCTGAGGGTCAGAGGACCAGAGGGCCTGAGGGTCAGAGGACCTGAGGGTCAGAGGACCAGAGGGCCTGAGGGTCAGAGGACCAGAGGGCCTGAGGGTCAGAGGACCTGAGGGTCAGATGACCAGAGGGCCAGAGGGCCTGAGGGTCAGAGGACCAGAGGGCCTGAGGGTCAGAGGGCCTGAGGGTCAGAGGGCCTGAGGGTCAGAGGACCTAAGGGCCTGAGGGTCAGTGGACCTGAGGGTCAGAGGACCTGAGGGTCAGAATGCCTGAGGGTCAGAGGACCTGAGGGTCAGAGGACCTGAGGGCCTGAGGGTCAGTGGACCTGAGGGTCAGAATGCCTGAGGGTCAGAGGACCTGAGGGTCAGAATGCCTGAGGGTCAGAGGGCCTGAGGGTCAGAGGGCCTGAGGGTCAGAGGACCAGAGGGTCAGAGGACCTGAGGGTCAGAGGGCCTGATGGTCAGAGGGTCAGAGGACCAGAGAGTCTGAGGGTCAGAGGACCAGAGAGTCTGAGGGTCAGAGGACCAGAGGGCCTGAGGGTCAGAGGGCCTGAGGGTCAGAGGACCTGAGGGTCAGAGGGCCTGAGGGTCAGATGACCAGAGGGTCAGAGGGCCTGAGGGTCAGAGGACCAGAGGGCCTGAGGGTCAGATGACCAGAGGGTCAGATGACCAGAGGGTCAGAGGGCCTGAGGGTCAGAGGACCAGAGGACCAGAGGGCCTGAGGGTCAGAGGGCCTGAGGGTCAGAGGACCAGAGGGTCAGAGGACCAGAGGGCCTGAGGGTCAGAGGGTCAGAGGACCAGAGGGTCAGAGGACCAGAGGGCCTGAGGGTCAGAGGACCAGAGGGTCAGAGGGTCAGAGGGTCAGAGGGCCTGAGGGTCAGAGGTTCAGAGGACCAGAGGGCCTGAGGGTCAGAGGACCAAAGGGCCTGAGGGTCAGAGGACCAGAGGGTCAGAGGGTCAGAGGACCAGAGGGTCAGAGGGTCTGAGGACCAGAGGGCCTGAGGGTCAGAGGGTCTGAGGACCAGAGGGCCTGAGGACCAGAGGGTCAGAGGACCAGAGGGTCAGAGGACCAGAGGGCCTGAGGGTCAGAGGACCAGAGGGTCAGAGGACCAGAGGGTCAGAGGACCAGAGGGCCTGAGGGTCAGAGGACCAGAGGGTCAGAGGGCCTGAGGGTCAGAGGGTCTGAGGACCATAGGGTCAGAGGGTCAGAGGACCTGAGGGCCTGAGGGTCTGGTGGCGCCTGCGTCTGGTCGCTACACTGTAGCTCACTGCCATCAGCTGTAAAGGTCTCTGAGGTCCAGGACTCAGAAACGTTGACGTTTTAATTTCCAGGTCATTTTAGAATCCTGCCGTTTGTTTTTAAACCTCTTAATGTGCTGGCACCTGTCTGACCTTCTCCACCTTCATCCTCCAGTCTGGATCAGGTCAGCAGACCCGCTCCTGAAGACTAGAAGTGACCTCTGACTTCCCACTCTGGAGCAGTCCATCAGGTCACATTAGATCTCTTAAAGACCACTTTGACTCCTCTGATTTAAATCCTCCTACATTCATTTTATCCGACTGTATTTAATTATGTTTTCTTTATTTGATCATGGTTGTATTTTTACCTTCATCTGTTCAGAAGTCCGGTTGTTTTAAAAGTGTTTCATGGATAACGTTGATGCTTTCAGTCTCTATTAGCTCAACAGACGTCGAAGAACGAGAAACATCAGAGAAAGTTCAGCTCCGTCCACCTGATCAGACAAACCGACACACAACGAGAACATCGTGTTTCCACTGGAAACTGGTTTCAGTCTCTATGAACACACCCTCATTCCTCAAGTTCCTCCCATTTTTCTTCTACTCCAACAACTCTCACATCTCAGGATCTCAACCATATCAGACGATATCCCACCAATACTACAGCAGATCCATGATCGTATCAGTAAGTCAAGACCTGAGCTCGATAAGCTTCTGATGAAGATGATGCTGGGTTCAGTCTACGTTCTGAGCGCAGCAGCAAGAAGAAGCTTTAAGGGTTTCTTCTTCTGGAGACAGAGATTCCTCCATGTCACCTGTTGGAGGATCAGCTCAAAGCAGACAGCAGGTCTGAATCCAGCAGAGACGAAACGAAGACACAAAAGACGGATTAGTCTAGACCCAGAGGAGGAAAGCTCAATACTTTAACAGTCTGAGTAAAACGTTCCTGTCTAAAAACACCTGAAGCAGAGTCCGGTTAGGTCATTATGAAGCTGATTTATTAACATTGTTTCTGTTGATTTCCCAGAGAATTAACCTAATAAACATCAAGCTAACGTTTTTTAATGGGAGTGGCAGAAAAATCGAACTAAATAAGAACTTTTGTGTCATTTTAACTGTTTTCCTTGCAGAGCAACACAAACCAGACGTGTGATGGTTTTAAAAGTACAGGATGAGTGGTTTGTTCAACCAGTTCCGTTAAATATTAATGAAACTCAAACCATTAAAAAGGAAATCAGATTTAATGCTTCATCCTTAGTGTCACTGGAGGCTTAAAGGCCATTATTAAACCTTTTCTTAAAACGTTGATTCCTTTTTACTTCTTCATCTTATTTTTGAACCTTTTTATTTTCTTATATTTTTACTTTATTTCAGTATTTTTCTTTTTACATTTTTCCTTTTAAAAATCTTTGTTAGACTTTAAATTGAACCTTATAATTTTTAAACCTAATTTGTAAAATATTTTAATTGATTTTTTTTTTACTTTTTAAATTGTTAACTTATTGATCTTAATGTTTTACATTTTAAAGTTTTGTACTTTTTAATATTTTTTATGTTTTTCTTGAAAAAATAATTTCATTTCATTAGACTTAAATTTCTTACTTTTTTTGAATAATTAAAACAAATGTATATATATTTTACTTTTGCCTCTTTCACATTAAAGTTTAGGGTTTAATTAAAGATTTAAATGTGGAAAAATTAATTTAAGACAGACAGTCAGTCAGTCAGTCAGTCAGTCAGTCAGTCAGTCAGTCAGTCAGTCAGTCAGTCAGTCAGTCAGTCAGTCAGTCAGTCAGTCAGTCAGTCAGACAGACAGACAGACAGACAGACAGACAGACAGACAGACAGACAGACAGACAGACAGACAGACAGACAGACAGACAGACAGACAGACAGACAGACAGACAGACAGAGCGGCACTCCGGAGGATTTCATCAGGAGAGCAGTTTTTGAATCTAGCGTCCAAAGGCTCCTCCTCAAAACATCTCGACACGCGCGTCCGGTCGCGTGTGCGCGCGGCGCATATACTTCGGACATGAACTGTACAGCTCAATGTGTAGGGTTTAATCACTCACAGTTCACAATCTTATTCCAACAACACTACGAGGGTCTGAAGAGCCCTCTCTGTCCCTGCTGCTTCTGATATTAGCTCTGTTAGCAGAGAGCTGCTGCTGGACTCTGAAGCTGAACTTGACTCGGCCCTGGATGAACTTTCTGACCAAAATAAACGCGTAACCCTGTCAAGCCTTGCCATTCTGTGAGGTGAAAGGTTTAAAAATAAAAATAAATCCATCTTTATCTGGGGAATGGGTAGGTTTTTAGTAGAAATGAGCTGTGAGTCCTCAGTGAACGGCTGAGACGGCAGAGAAACACACGGAGCGTCCTGTACGACAGCGCCCCCTACTGGTACAGGTTTGGTCGATGCGCGTGCATGTTGAGAGAATGCAGACATTTGAATTTCACTGGCTGAAAAATGTCGGCGGCAAGAAATAATGCAAAGGGGTCTCTAGGAGGAAGGAGGGTCTTCATCAGAATGACAGATGTTGTGGAACTCAACCCATAGATCAGAGTTTAGACCTGAAATATTATTTAGAACATTTAGAAAACTTTGATACAGAGAAAAATAATCCAGAGTGCCGCTTTAATAAACTGAGGTTGATTCTTGAACTCAAAGTAAATGAGTTTGTTGGGGTTCTGGGGGAGGAGCATGCCATAGATATCATATACTGTATATTGCTAGATATCTTACCCGCGCTGTTTGTCAATGGCCCCTGACGTAGCGACGCCGGCAGCCATCTTGTGACAGTGAGCTGCCCCCGTTCTTAACACTGGTGTCAATGGAGCATGTACTAATAAATACCTCTAACTTGATCAATTTGTAACCGATTTTCAAACGGTTTGCATTTTTATAAACGTCAGAGACGTGGCTGTGAATATATATCAAAATATAACGATAATGGTTGGGAAATTCATAAATTGTAAAAGTATCAGATATCAAGTCTATACATGATAAGGTTTGTTAGAAAGTAACCCGTTTGTAAATCTGTTTATTTTTCATCGAGTTGTGAGTGTTCCTTTAATGTTGATGGCTCACTTTGAGAGCAGAACTTCAGCTCACCGTCACAAGATGGCCGCCGTGTAGCTACGCTGTTGAACCCCAGATGATCCATCTAGCCTTTATATATATTTATGGAGCGTCACTGAAAAATGCTTTCTTAAAGGTGACACAAATGAAGCTTGTTCATGTTTCATGAATTTATTTCATAATCTTCCATGTAATTTGATGACGTTGGTGTGAACTAAAATGATTGGGTCTGAATTCCTGAACATCATCATTGAGTTCCTGGGTTCTGGGGGAGGAGCAGACTTTTGCACATGGTCTGTTGATTTGCGCTCTTTTGGAATTGTGCTGGTTGGGAGCAGGCTGTTCGTGTGGAGGTTAAGCACAATTTTGGTAACTATTTTATTATCTGGTGCATTGTATTGTTGCACATAGTTTACAATTAACACTTCACCTTTTCAAACTAGTGCTGTAGTTTGGTATTTAGACCACAGCGACATCATGAAGGAATTTAATTAAATGGAGTTGAAGCAACATCATTCATTTTCCTTACTTTTAAGTAATAATTTCCTTTTACTTTTATCAAATAAAAACAAGTTGGAGCAACTCAATGACCTGAATGTATATGTAATGACTTTAGGCTATACATAGTTTTTGGATGGAAAAACTGCCCACAATTCAACTGTGTTCATCCAATGAGATCAATTAGAGTTAGTATAGAACACAAGTTATTTCTATCAAAATAAAGTACATAGTTTGAGCTGTTTTCACATAAATCAGTTTAGTTGGGTTAAAGCAACATTTTAGCATGACTATATTATATAAGTTTGTGTTGAATTAACACAATTTTTTTACTTCCATTATAAGTAATAATTTCTATTTAAATGTACCCAAAAAATTGAGTTGGACCAACTCAATAACATTAACTCCAATGAATGTATAGAATTTGAGTTGAGCCTAAACAATATTTTTGGATGGAAAAACTGCCCACAATTTAATTGTGTTCATCCAGTGAGTGATTTTTATGAGTGCAGACAAAAACAGACTCCGCCCTGAACAAACTCATCATTCAGTAGAAAACTCTTCTTCCTCCTCCACAGTCAGAACAATCAGCTGGTTTCTTCTTTTAGAGAAAAACTTGAAATCATTACATTTTTCTCCCATCGAGGCAGAAAATTATAGTTTCAGGAGTTTATTTTATAAAACTGAATTATAAATGTTTGGTTCTCAGCAGGTTTCAGAAGATTTTTTTGAACTAAAACTGAACCAAAACCAGAACCCGTGAGTGAAAGAGCAGGTACAGCAGACCTATCACGGCTGTTTGATGACCCGGTTCTGGTCCAGACCTCAGCTGTCAGACAGACGGACTCAGACTCTAAAACTCAATGACACCATCGTTCCTCCAGGATCAGCTGATTGTTCTCTTTAGAACACGGTTCTAAACGTGACATCACTCAGGTGCAATCTGCGCTGAGCTCCTCGTTTATTCAGGTGTAGCTAAACGCTAAGGGAACGGAGGTTTCAATGGAAGAACAACCAAACCTTCACCTGCTGAAAGACGGACAGGAAACTGGTCTGAATCGGGTTTTATCAGCAAATAAATACAACTAAACTCACAGTCTGCACTGCTCTTATGGAAACAGAAAGCAAACGAGGGAGGAAAGCGTCCACCTGTGACCTGTGTGTGTGAAACACCAGAGGAATGTTGTTACAGATTAACCATCACAACCTGAACAAAACCAGGACAATCAGCGACTCTGGGTCAGCTCACATTCCTTAAACTTTTCCTACAAATGGAAAAAGAATTGTAAAAGGCTTAAAGGGATGTTTCTCAACCTTTGTCAGCCTAACGCCCCCCAAAGGTATATAGAAATCCCTTACCCACCCACCCACCCCCACCACCACCACACACTTTTTTGGACTGATTTCACAGCACATTTTTCAAGAAGTTGTGGTCAAAGTTGCGATTTTTTTTTCAAGCATGTTTTTTTTGTTTTATATTTACACACACACAGACACTGATGCCATAATCTCCATGACAACAAGGCTGACAGCCTGTCTCAGCGTCACTCAGACTCAAAGGTTCAGCAGAAAGAGTTTAGAAAAGAGACGAGGTTCCTCGTGTTCACTGGACGCAAACGTCACGTGGTTAAAAAATGAACAACGTTCAAAGGAATTCACGTTAGTTAACGGGATTGGTCAAAACTTATCAGAGTGGCTGTGACTGGTCAAAGAAGGAGATGAAACGCTAAGATGATTGGTCAAATTTGCGGAAAAGTTGCGGTGATTGGTGAAAACTGCAAGGCCGTGAAAAATAAAAGGATCAAATTTTAATATTTTTCAATGGATTCATAATGTCTGCATCCTGATGCATCAGAAAAACAAGTTTATCTCCCCCCTTACTAACGATCTGGAGTGTGGTTGAAATCCTCTTTCATCAGCGCCCCCCCCCTTTAGCATGCTAACGCCCCCTTCAGGGCCCAAAGACTTCCACCGCCCCGCCATGTGGTCTCAACGCCCCCTGGGGGGCGCTACAGCCCCCGTTGGGAAACACTGGGCTTAGAGGGATGTTTGGTCTATTTGAAGAGGCGTCTGCATGAAGGCCACAGGCTCGATTCCTGGCTCTCTGTGGAGTTAGCATGCTAGTTAGCATGTTCTCCCTATGCATGTCTGTGTTTCCTCCAGGTAGCCCAGCTTCCTCCCACTGATAGGTTACCTGGTGACTATACGATGACTTTATTTGTGTTCATTTTTTATTAAACTAAAGTCAAAAACCATAAACAACAAATAAGAAAACATCATCAGGTAAACACACCCTAAAGATCCTGATGAACAATTCCAGAAGTTTTAGCAGATCTAAGCTAACAGCAGCTAACGACCAACTCAAACCACCAGAGCTGACAACTCGACGGCTACAAACAAAAACAAGCTTCTACTGGACTTTCTGCATCAACCAGATGAACCAGAGCAGGGACTGGATTTGAATCAAACCCAGTCTGTGTGGCAGAAGTAAAGCTCTCTGGTAGCTATGGGTCAACGCAACCAGCAGTCTGACGGCTTCACGTCCTATTAAGGGCATCGAGATCTGGTGGATTTCTAACGTGCCTTCACTTTGTGTGAACCAGATCAGACTAGAGAGGTGGAGGTGGGCGTGTGCTCAGAGAGAACATTTCTGTTTCCTCGTCCGTCTGGTTGGTCAACCTCCTGGGCTGAAGGTAAAGGAAAGAATGTGGTCCCATTAAAAGCATTAGAGACAGGAATAGACCGGGTGTGTGTGTGTGTGTGTGTGTGTGTGTGTGTGTGTGTGTGTGTGTGTGTGTGTGTGTGTGTGTGTGTGTGTGTGTGTGTGATGGACACACTGCATGGGGATGATTCTGCAGTAATAATATTGTAAAAGGACAGAAAGCCAGAGGAGGACATGATGAAACCAGGAGGAAGTGATGGAGGACAAAGTGAAAGGAGGGAAAGATCACAGAGGAAAAGAGAAACTGGTGAAAGTTTAAAGAAA
>SSNR01000257.1:361815-409019 GCA_006937965.1 Callopanchax toddi | reverse complement strand
CACTAGAAGGTCCTTCAGTCCATCACAGACCACTAGAAGGTCCTTCAGTCCATCACAGACCACTAGAAGGTCCTTCCTGTCCATCACAGACCACTAGAAGGTCCTTCCTGTCCATCACAGACCACTAGAACGTCCTTCCTGTCCATCACAGACCACTAGAACGTCCTTCATGTCCATCACAGACCACTAGAACGTTCTTCCTGTCAGACAGAGCTTCTTTAACATCTCGTTTCCTTCTGGATTCACAGATTTCTCAGGTTGATTCAAACACTTAAAAACCTTGAAACATCAGGATGAACTTGAACTTTTTCCACCACCTGTCCTCTGTGAGAACCTGAGAGTTTAAATGTTTGGGTCTGAATCCGGAGGGAACTGACCCTAAAGCCAGGAGGACAAACCGGAAACGGGTTGTTTATGGATGAAACGGCCTCAGCTGTTGAACAGCTGATGGTTTATTGGACTTTATTGATGTTCTCGTGTCTGACGTCTAAACCGTTTAATCAGCTGATTAGATTCAGGAAGGATCCGTCCTACAACAAACGCTCCGGTTCGGTCCGGTTCGGGTATTTTCGTGGCTCCACCTGGAGCACGTGAGCCGAGCTGTCCGGTTAAAACCTAAACCAGGAAACAAAGCGCGGAACCCCAGCAGAGCTGCGGGTTCGAATCCCCCCTCCACCAGGTGGATCGGACTCACCTGTCGGCGCCTGTCGCTGCTCCGCTGCAGACTGACGGACTGAGGCTCTGAGCCCCGAGGAGGCTCCTGGGAGGGCGGGGTCCGGACCGGAGCACCTGCCCGAACAGCCCGGGGGGGCGGGGGGGAGGAGGAGGAGGAGGACTGGTCTGACTCCCAGAGAGAAAGTTTTAGTCACCAGGGGCGTAGCACGGAATTCTGGGTCCTGGTACAAGTCTTCCTGGTGGCCCCCATGACCACACCCTGCCTCCCTAAACACAGATAAATCAAATCAAATGTTATTTGTCACATACACACTCACACACAGTACGATATGCAGTGAAATGCTTGTACAACTGCCGTTGAACCAAAAACCTTTATAAGAAGCAAGTAAGAAATTAAAAGGTGTGGTAAAAAATTTTAAAAAAGAAGATAAAATAAGACTAAGTTTAGCTTAAAAAATAGAACAAATATAAAATTACGAAAATATATATAAGAAATGTAAAAAAACGTATTTACAAGTGTAAACAACAATGTTAATATATTAAACAGGAAGATGGAAATGGAAATAATGGGATGATTAGGAAGTGTGCAATTTTGTATACATGTGCATGTAGTGCAAAGAGGATTATTTCTGAGTATTGATCTGGTTTAGGGACCGTATCGCTGCAGGATGAAGCTCCTTCTCAGTCTCTCTGTCGGCCTTCAGGGAGTGGAAGCGCTCCGATGCTGGGGTGGCCCAGGTCCTTCACGGTCTTCCTGGCCCTGGTCCAGCACCGCTTGTTGTAGATTGAGTTCAGGTCAGGGAGATCGGTGGTTTTCATGAACATAAAGGTTCATGTCTGATTAATAGAAGCATAAAGGAAGTCAGACTGACACCAATGATCTTTATTTTTATTAAATATCATGAACTATATGAAATCTGAACAAATGCATTGTGGGGAAAAGCCTCATAAAGAGGAAAACATGGAGGAAAATGAAGACATTTCTTCTCAGATTTTTGGTTTTGTCTGTAGAGGCTGTTCAGCCAATCAGAGGATCTCAGGTAGTTTTATCACCTGTTTCTATCCTACAGGTTGACTTTAATCTGAAAATAATTCCTTTTCATTAAGATTTCAGCTTTAATCTGTGTCGTTTTTAACTGAACTCTTGATGTTTTTCTGTCAGACTTTTTGTTTTTAATGCTTCCTAGGATGAGTCTGTTTCTAAATCAAACCGTTTCATGAGGCTTTAACTCTGAATCCATCAGTTCTTCTGACCTTACCTCCTCTGTTTGACCCCTCTAACAGATCATGTGGTTTTTGAGGTCTGCTGTATTCATGATCAGGTAAAGTGATGACATCAGCATCTTTACAGTCCTGATATTTGAAGGAATCAATGGATACTAAATAAGTCCTGATTGATCACAAGGACTAAAATCTCATTGATTAATTCTCACCATGAGATCTGATCAGTCTGAGGGCCACCAGAGGCCCCTGAGTGAACCTCCAGGTTCACCTCCTCCCCACGGTGACCTCTGAGGAGGACGACGTCTGAGCTGCTGTTGGACTCAAACACCTAGAGCCACACCTCACATTCCTCCCATGTGAGGACACACCCGGCCGTCAGCAGGTTAAACCATGAGCTCACACACTCAGCCAGCTGGGTAACACCTCATCAGCGTTTTCATTCCTTTGATTTGTTGTGAAAACCTCAGCGGTAAAGTATTTTAGAGCATATTTCTGATTCTGATCAGAGGAAACGACGAGCTCACCAATTAAAAAGTGAAATCTTTTAGTCATGTTTTAAACTTTTTAATATTCTCAGGGTTTTAACTTCAGTGTTGTTTTTATTAAAGATCCTGGTCTCTCATGGAGGTTGGAAGACTGTTGTGGTTCACACGTCTCTACAACGTTGTGTGGTCATCAGGGGCGGAGCCTGCGGAGTGGCAGACCGGGGTGGTGATCCCCATTTTAAAGGGGGACCAACTATAGGGGGATCACACCCCTTAACCTCCCTAAGGCCTACTCGGGTCCTGGAGTCTGGTTGAATCTCAGATAGAGGACCATGTGGTTTTGGTCCTGGACCCATGGACCAGCTCTTTACCCTCGCTAGGGTGATGGAGGGGAGTTTGTCCAACCAGTCCACGTGTGTTTAGTGGATTTGGAGAAGGCTTAGGACCATGTCCCCAGGGCCCCCCTCCAGGAGTACGGGTCATTCAGTCCCTGTACCAGAGTCTGGTCCTCAGAGCCAGCAGGAAGTCAGACCTGTTCCAGGTGAGGGTTGGACTAATCCAGTGCCTCTGCCTTCAGTTCTTGCTGGGGAGGTTCTCAGAAGCTGGTGGGATGAAGATCAGCTCCTTAAAATCTGAGACCCGGTTCACGACAGGAGAAGGGTCAGGGGAGAGGTCCCAGTAAAGTATGGTGTTCACAGTGAGAGAAGGAAACGAGGTTCCTCCACAGGATGGCCAGCTCAGACGTCCAGGAGGAAGCACTGCTCCTCCAGACCCAGAGGAACCAGCTGAGGCGGTTCATCTGGTCAGGACGCCTCCTGGACGTCCTGCTGGCAGGAGGCCCCCTGGGTCAAACCAGGACACGCTGGAGGAAGAACATCACCTGTCCTGGGAATGCCTGGGGGTCCCAGTGGAGGAGGAGCTGGTGGAGGACACCGAAAATCAAAAAACTAAACTTTTCTTACTTTCTTTACTTTTTGCTCTTTACAGAGTTTAGAACCTTTTAGACCTTCAAACCACCTGAAGGGAACCCAGAAGGCTGGGCTGGATTTCATCACCGTGACAGTGTGTGTGTGTGTGTGTGTGTGTGTGTGTGTGTGTGTGTGTGTTCTGGGTGTGACGCCTGCAGCACATGGGACGGTCTGAGAGAACCAACCTTTGTTCCCTCCGTCATAAAAACACCTGGAGAACTTCAGCGCTGACTCAAGTCAGGAATAAAAACGTTTGGTTTTTGTGTTTCAGTCCGACGATGATGTCACCGTCACATCAGAGTTTGAGTTTCTCTTTAACAGGTTTCAGTTCTTATTGAAACACTGGAGTAAATCGAGTTAATTTAACTAAAAATATGGTTGATTATAAAGTCATTTTCTTAATATTAATACATCACTTACAACCCTAAATACATGTATTGATAATTCAATAAATGTTCAATAATGTGCACGTTCCCTACCCAATAAATAAATAAATGAATTCTCCAAATGAATTTAGAAAAATCAGATTTTTCGTTGCGGCTTTTAGTTTGGAGGTTAAAGAGTTAATTAGCTCAAATTAAACTTCCTTTACTTTTCTGTAGATTCGTCTTTTTCGTCTACAGATGGCGTTTGAAGATGTTACCAAATTAAAACTTTATTCTCGTTATGTTTACTTTGCGCTGACAGTCAGCTGATGGACTCGTCGTGTAAATCTGAATCAGAAAACGACGTCTGGGTCGTTGTGATGTGGCGCTCTATCCATAGATATCACATATATCACTAGATGCCCTATGTGGGACTCTACGGCGTCCCTACACGGCGGCCATCTTACTACAGACAGCTGACGTTCTGCTCTCTATGGCAGCAGATGGAAGGTGAGCGATCAGCTGAACTAAAAACACTCTGAACTCGATTAAAAATGAACGGATTTACAAACGGGTTACTTTCTTACAAACCTTATTATGTATAGACTTGAGATTTGATACTTTTACAATTTATGAATTTCCCAACCATTATCATTATATTTTGATATATATTCACAGCCACGTCTCTGACGTTTATAAAAATGCAAACCGTTTGAAAATCGGTTAAAAATTGATCAAGTTAGAGGTATTTATTAGTACATGCTCCATTGACACCAGTGTAAGAAAGGGGGCAGCTGTATGAAGTAAGATGGCCGCCGCCGTAGGGACGTCAGGGTCCATTGACGAACAGCGCGGGTGAGACATCTAGTGATATCTATGTTCTATCGCCCATTTATCTCCGTTAACAACAACACCCAGCTGTGACATCATTCAAGAAGGTGGAGTCTCTAGAAACAGGAAGTAGTTTCCCTGTTCTGAGCAGCTTTTCTCTGTTTTATTGAGCTTCTTTACTGCTTATCTTTTGTTTCAATTGAACGTCTGAGTTACTACGATACTGTACGTGTTGCTTCAGCAGCATGAACATCATAATCTAAACAAACAGCGTTAGGGGGAGGAGCCTCCACACCACGAAGAGCCAGCTGAGGTGGTTTATCAGGTCAGGATGCCTCCTGGACCTGGACGCCTCCCTGAGGAGGTGTTTCTGACTTGTCCTACCAGCAGATCCAGAACCACTGGAGGAATCATAGCTCCAGGCTGGCCTGGGAGCCCCTTGGGGTCCCACTGGAGGAGGTGCCTGAGGAGGTGCCTGAGGAGAGGACCATCTTGGCGAGACCTGGACCAGGACAAGCAGAAGACACTGAAACCAAAAGGATGTTCACGTATTCTGATTTATAAAAATGATGGAGCTGCTGGTTAAATATTTAGCAAATCTTTTCCTAATTCTTATCTGAGGTCAGATCCAGGAGGGAAACCCAGACCTCCCTCTGGACCTCCTTCTGTCCAGCTCCTCCTGGAGGAGAGAGGAACCCCTCCAGAGAGTTCTGGCTCTCCTCCTAAAACGTCCTGATCAGAACCACCTCAGCTGACTCTCTCTACTCGGAGCTCCTCCCCTTTTTCTCCAAGGACTTGACTGGTGTTCTGTACTGGAACCAGTTTGTGGTTGGGACCTCAGGCTGAGTTTACCGTGTCCGGGTGTTTAGAGGTCACCTCCTGACCGGGTCGACGGGAGAACTGATGGATGTGGTTTCACTCTTCAGCGTGTTTACACCCAGAATACTCATTTATCAGCAGAGCAACCGAAGATCATCACTCAGAAGAGGTCAAAGGTCAACGAGAGGCCTGGTGAATCTCAGCGTTAACCTGAAAGGTTGTTTTTCTCATCCTATGAGACTCGTACTCTCTCAGCAGCAGGCTCAACGTCTGAACTTCACGGCTGGATTTAGTCACTTTTTAAGAAAAAAGATTGATTTAAATCTGTTTGACCGTCAAAACAAACTCATCACATCAAACCCCACCAAAGAGACCTGATAGAAGTACTAATCCTGAGAAACCATCCAGTCCTATCTACTGCCCCCTGGTGGAGGATCTGCAGGTGGAGAGGGTCAATTTTACTTCTGTGTTATGGATATATTGTTATAATAAAATAAAACATGATTATGTTTATTTGCAGTCAGAAATAGTTCTGGTTTATAATCGAGATTTTTAAATTATTATTTCATATTTAAGGCTTTAGACTCTGATTAAGCAGGTGAGACAGTTTATTTTAGATCTGCTCTTTTATACATTTTCTTTGTCTCTTCAAACAGGTTTTGTACCAAATGATTTTAAAACAGCTCCGGTTTCCCCCTGCTTAAATCAGGAGATCCTCCAACATAGACCCATATCTATTTTACCTTGTTTTTAATAGAATTGTTCATCAGTTAGAGACCAATGCAATCCTTAATGACTACCAATATGGGTTTGTTAAAAATCATTCCTCCTACATGAGTTTCTACTGCCCTGGAAAATAATGAGTTCACTTGTAGTATTTTTTTAGACTTCTCTAAAGTATTCGACACTGTCAATCATAAAATACTTTTAGATAAGTTACACAAATATGGTTTTAGAAATACTAGTTACAAATGGTTATCCGATTGTGGGGTTCCACAAGGTTCCATCCTGGGTCCTCTGCTGTTCCTTATTTATATAAACGATATATTTAATGTCTCCAACATGCTATCTCCCATTATGTTTGCAGACGACACAACTTTAGTTATGTCCCACTCAAATTTGGATTCACTGATTGAGAAAGTTAATTATGGTTTAACTGCCTACAGTAGGTGGTTCAAACTGAATAAATGATCTTTAAATATTAAAAAATCTCATTTTATTATCTTTAGTGGGAGAAAGCCAAACAATAAAGGTGTAAAACAAATAAAGTTGAGTCTGATGAACTGCCACCGGTATCATCTGTAACGTTTTTGGGAGTTATTGTTGAGAAATTAAACTGGAAAATGCCTGTTGATCACGTTAGTAAGAAGATCTATAAGTCAGTGGGTATAATAAGGAGGGGGAGCCATCTTGTTTCTATAAAATGTCTTCAAATATTATACTACAGTCTTGTGTATCCATATCTCACCTATTGTAATCAGAGGTGGGTAGTAACCAGTTACCATTTACTCAGTTACATTTACCTGAGTAACTTTTTGAAGAAAAAAAAACTTTTGAGTAGTTTTACTTCATCGTACTTTTTACTCTTACTTGAGTATTATTTTTGTTAAAACATGTTAAAACACCAGACACACACCTATAAAGGAGACCACCTGTTTCTGCACCAGCTTTGTTTTCCTACTCTCATTTTCTAGCTAGCTATCTTTAGCTAGCTAGCTAGTTTGCACAAAAGCTAGACATAGCTAGCTAGCTAAACAGACCTAGCTAGATTTTTAGCCATATAGCTCTACTGTACGTTTTGGCATTATATTTTAAAAAAATACTTTGAAAAGTGTTTCTTCTGCTTAAAAAGTACTTTTTTGATATCATGTTAGCCTATGTATTTGTCTACCAGTGTTACTAGATACTAGAATTTTCCCAAAACTTTATATTTGTGTCTGTCTGATGACATCATTTTAAAAAACTCAGATGGATCTTACTCAGTACTCAAGTAGACTTTTTACCAAATACTTTTTTACTCATACACAAGTATTTTTTTTGGACAGCAACTTTTTACTTTTACTTGAGTAAAAATATGTTGAAGTAGTGCTACTCTTACTTAAGTACATTTTTTGGGTACTCTACCACCTCTGATTGTAATATAATCTGGGGTAGTACCTTCTCTAGTACTCTGGACCAGATTTTACTCCTTCAGAAACGTTTTGTTAGAACAGCTACTAGATCAGAACCAGGAGAACCTTCTGCTCCTTTATTTCAGAAACTCAATATATTGACTGTTTATCAAGTGAATGTCCTACAAATATGTGTTTTTATTTATAAGATTTTATGTTCTAAACAGTTTAGTCATTTTTATAAAGCCAACTCCTCCATTCATTCTCATAATACACGTCAGTTATCGTGTCTTCATCCCCCAGAATGTCTCTCTGGCCTACAGGACAAGCTTCCATCCGCTATAGAGGAACCGTTTGTCTCATTTGTCCACTCAGGAAGCTTTAAAAAAAACCTGTTAAAAACCCATTTAATGAAGGGAGAGTAGAGTCAGCCATTTTACTTTTAACGTTCTACATAACAGCAGTTTTAGTCTTGTTTTTAGCTTTTTTTTATTGTAATTTTTAATGATGTCTTTATTTTTTGCTTTGCTATTTTTCTTGTTTCTTTTGTTCTTATCTGTTTTTAAAGACATTGTTCTTGTTTATTTTATATTATTGACATTTTATTGGTGGAGGCTCTAAATAAGCCTAACCGGCTTTTGCCCCCCCCCCCCCCCCCCCCCCCCCCCCCCCCCTGCACTGTATTTTAAAGTCTTTGTTTTATTATTTGTGTATTTTTTTTATTGTACAAATAAAATTAAAAAATTAAAAAAAGAGGGCTAATGTGATGACTAAGATGAATAAAATTGATGAAGTTAAACGTTTATCAAACCCTGAAAAGGTCTAAAAGGAAAGAAAACTCAGGCCACGCTCTGCTGCCGGCGGAAAGGTGGAGGTTATAGGTTCGTCACTCCATCAGGTAACCTGAACTGGAACAGCTGGACAGGTTGGTGTTTATCCATCAGTCTGTGGAGAAATGTCACCAAAACAACTTCTTTAAAAGAAACGAGACTCATTTTAAACTAGAAACGACCAAATCTCCTCCCTGACACTGAAAAACGTTAGAGACGTTAAAAAAAAACTTGAAAATGACTCGAACTAAAAACTACAGATGCAACCAAAACATCAGGACAAAGTGAAACTCAGAAATCTGATTTTTTGGGGGGGGTTGTGAACACATCATTCCAAAAAGCAATTAAAACATCTGATTTTTTTAAAACCAGTGAACACATCATCACTGAGTATAAATTCATGCTAGCAATAGCAACATTAGCAACAGCGCCTCCTGGTGGCGGGATCTGGCTGGTGATTGGTGCATTTCTAGTGAAAATCTCCACATCGAAGATCTGTTATTGTTAAGAGAATTTAGCATTTAAGAGTTCAAGAACCAGAAGACGTGTTGGAGTTTTTACTGGCAATGGTGCGTTCACGGACAAAAACAAAAAACGTTTCAGATTTGATCACCAGTCAGTCGATCCTGATCAATTAGGTCAATTCTGATTAGCAACTTCAATATGGACATATTTCCTCTTTTGATTTATCAAACAAAGCATCACATTTATAAAAACCTGGAGAGAAAAATCCTCTCACTTCTTTATTATTTGGAAGTCGGGCCAATAATCTGCTGGGAAGAACGAACACCTTTCTTTAAAGTCTTTATTTCTGAACTATGTGAACTATTTCCCCTGCAGCTTCACATCGTCTGACGTCAGAGGGTTTTGCTGGCGGGGATCAACTGTTAAAACTTCAATGAGTCAAAAACAAATTCATCATTTTGTCATCCTTCATTACCTAAACATTTTCAGTCCCATCAGCTGAACAACAAGCAGCTCGGGGTTTGTTCAGGCCTGTTACGGCAGGCTGGAAACCAAAATACTCTGAGAAATCTGTCAAAACGAAACAAAAAACCTGACGCTTCCTCCTCAGAGACAATCAGCTCTGCTACTTTATCAGAATAAACGGAGAACTGTGAGCGCCAAATGTGAGACCGAGTGCATCAACACAACAACACACCTCCTCAGGAGGTTTACCTGCCCTCCTCAGAGGGTCATGTAATGGAAACATTCACTAAAAGTCCCTCATAAACATGGATGGTATTTACTGAGCACACACAGAAACAGAAACACAAGATGCTAATGCTTCAGTTAGCATCATACTCTCTGGTAACCGACTCATAATGAGCTCAAATGATTTTAGTCTTCAAACATAAACTAAACACACAGCCAGACGTTTGAGCTGCTGCTTTGTGTTCAGGTTTGATTTGCTGCAGCAACTCCCTGTTTTCATTGTCTGTTCTAAGCTGGGCTAACTGTGCCCTAGACTTTGAGCTAAGCTAGGCTAACTGTGCCCTAGACTTTGAGCTAAGCTAGGCTAACTGTGCCCTAGACTTTGAGCTAAGCTAGGCTAACTGTGCCCTAGACTTTGAGCTAAGCTGGGCTAACTGTGCCCTAGACTTTGAGCTAAGCTAGGCTAACTGTGCCCTAGACTTTGAGCTAAGCTGGGCTAACTGTGCCCTAGACTTTGAGCTAAGCTAGGCTAACAGGGACGCCCAACCTGCCTTTGCAATCCAACGGTCGACGATCGATCGCCAGTGTTGCCAGATTGGAAATGTTAAAGTATCGTACCAGGATCTTAAAATTATCGCATTTTAAGAAACATTATCGTACACTACTAAGTTACAGCCTTAACCCAGGTTTTAATATCAGTATATCAAACACTGTGCAAAATTATAACCTTTAAAGTAGTTTTAGCTTTAAATAATGTAACACAATGATTAAAACAAGCATCTCTTACACAAATTCCACACAACAAAGGGCTCAAATGATCGTATTTATGGAATTATTGATGGTACAGAGTGCTAAATTATCCTACAAATACGATAATTATTGTACTTTTTGGCAACACTGTCGATCGCGGAGGCATTGCTGGTAGATCGCAGGACAGCCCCCCCCCCCCTAACCGCCTGGGAACAAGTAGTCCTGCCACAAAACCAACTTTAAATGTCACACAGCGGGGAAATGAGTGCATTTTTATTCTTCTTACCTCACATGATTTGTTGGTTTTTCCCACTCTGTGAATCCTCAGGTCAGTGTGAGGTGGAGTGATTGGTTGACGAGGCGCAGGTGAAGCACATGAACTGATTGAGCACCTGTTTTAAAAGGAGCTGGAGTGGGAGGATAAGGTGCACATAAGCAGAGACAGACCTAGAGAAGACAGGGGACAGCAGGACCAGAGGGACAAGGTGCACATTGTGAGACCAGGAGAGGAGCTAGCTTTTTTAACTCTTGCCTGCCATTTATTTCATCTCATACCTGTGTCTCTGACCCCACACCATAGAACTCAGAGTAGGTAGATCATGTGGACCCGCTCAGCAAAAGTAGCTTGTGAGGTGAAAAAGATTGGGCACTGCTAGCTTGTGAGCTAGGCTAACTATACTCTTTAAGCTAAGCTAGGTTAATTGTCCAATCCAATTTATTTGTTAAAGATTTTAAAACCATACATTAAACCAAAGTGATGTACAAAAATAAAATGTATAAAACACAGAAAAGAAGACAAAGTCTTGACATTATGCCCAGCCTTTGCTATATATCCTGGACTGAAGCTAAAAGTATATGCTAACCTTTGAGCTACGCTAGGCTAACTGTTCTCTGGACTTTGAGCGAAAATAGCTTTTAATCTAGTTAAATTAAAACAACAGAAATCTTTCTGTAGTATCACATGTAGTATGAAAGCATGTGTTTAATTTACATATTGAATGTAGCATAAAATTAGAGTTAGACCAGCTAATTTGGAAACGACTATCATGTGTAAAAAGATTTTGTTTTTGTGAAGGAAATCAGAACAGATAGAGCACTGCGTTATAAAAAATGTCACATTTATTGCTACAGAATGATCATGAACCTTAAAACCACTAGAAGATAAAAACCTACAGACGGCAAACGGCTGGCCGTCGGTACCAAGAATAAAACCATCAGTACAGAAACTAAAACCTCCACAGAGCTAACATATCGAATGTTCTGATGAGAAAATGAAGACGGCAAAAGGACTAAGAAGATGAGAAACAAGTGGAGTAAAAACGTCACGATAATAAAATGTTTTAGACTCTTAGCGAGTCACTAAATAAACGAGCTCCTGTGTTTCTGAACGTTTGCTCTAAATCTGTTCGGAGCCTTTTTCACTCATCGGTCTTCGCTCTCTGTGATGTCACCACGGAAACTTTAGAGACGGTTGTGTGATTTTAAACTTCAATACGAAATATATTAAAAACATTTTTCTTTACACTTCAATGTTCTGAGTCTAACGTTTACCCCCCAAAAGGCATTTTAATAGAAAGTAAATTAATTCACTTTTATTAATTTGGAGATTTTTTTTAACTTTGATCCATCTTTTTAACAGATCAAGAAAAATGTTGAGGGAACAAAGTCAAGAATAGTTCAACTAAGATAAACAAAATATAAACAAGATTTATCTTTAAACAATTTTTTAAAAATAATGTCAACAAAACTAAAAAAATCCCAACTATTTCTTCGTGCTATGCGTTCAGGGTTTATTTTTGTGGATGATTTCTTGATCATTTTAATGGCAATTCAGAGATTTGAACAAGTATTTCTAACACTGTTGCTCTAATTAATATTATGAACCAATCAGATGTCAAACACACACTTTGCTGTTCAGAATGACTAAATTCTGCTCCTAAAAAACTGAAAATACAGAAATATGTTCGGACCAAAACTGTAAATCATTTTTTGATGTTTTAACGGGCAGCCAAATAAAAATAACAAAAAACCCCTAAAACTAAACAGTAACTTACTTTAATATGTTAACTTTTATATTTGAATTTAATGATAGATGATACTAGGAATGCATAATCATAATAAATACCTGCTTCAGTTTACAGTAACTTTTTGTTTTTATGAATCTCAGCTTTTAAATCAGCTGATCTTTCTCATAAATTTTTATGTCCGATAATTAAAAATGTTTAAATACAAGTTTTATATCAGTTTAATTTGTATTATTATAATTCTGCATCAGTGACAGTTTCTATTTTATTTATTGATCAAACCATAGAAAAGAGTTTCAGTTAGCAGAGTTAACCGTTAGCATTTGAGCTAACCGTTAATGACGGCCACGGTTTTTGGTGATTGTGACACAAAATTGTGAGAACATAAGAACACTATTAGTTTGAATCAGGCCTAATCAGTGTGGTTGATATTTTTGCAGCTAGTTATTTTTTACATGTAGGGGTCACGAGTTCATGCTAATTTTTTTGTTCCAATTTAGTGTCAAAATGTCCCAATTGTGTCTAATTTGATTTGCAATTTGGAATCCAACTCCTCCCAAAGTTGTCAAACATTTCATTAATTTCTGACTCAGGAGATAATCTGGTGACAGGTGCAGAAGGAATTTGTCACTACCGTATTTTGATCACATCCAAAAATCCTGCAACACAAGAACAAGGCCCTGAGGCTCATACAAGGAAATTGACAAATTTCGTGAATGTTTTGAAATTCTTCCGAAACTCCTCTGCAATTTCTCTCCGTTCTGCGTTATGCTGCTAGTCCGGTAACACGCCACGCATCACAGCCACAAAGGTTTTGAGTTTTTAGGGCAATTATTTTTTCTATTCAATTTCTTTTTAAGTCTCCAGTTCACAAACCAGCTCAAAGCACTGAAAAAATCAAGAAATCCAGAACATTTTCAGTCCAGATTCAGGAATTTGCCGTGTTATAAAGGAAACAGCTGATTGGATTGAAGTTACTTCTGACCAGAGCAGAATGAGGGCGACAGTGGGAAGGAAAACTTCCTCTGAACAGGAAGAAACGTCTAGATCAGGGGTATCCAAACTTTTCAACATGAGGGCCAAAATCACCAAGTCCTCCAGGGCCACAAAAGTTAGAATATTTCTTAAAAGAAACGAGCAAAAAATATTTTGTTTTGCTCAAAAATTCATTCTAAATGCAACATTTTAATGAACAGTCTTTGTCAATACGACACAGGGATCTCGTATGTTTGACTCAATAATAAAAAGCATCAGATTCACTGGATCTGATTGGTCGACTGTTTTTAGGTTTCTACATTTAGTTCCATCCTCAGCAACCAGACCAGGATCTGGGTCTTTCTTCAGGATCTGGGTCTTTCTCCAGTCCTGTAGCTGGTTTTAGTCAGGCTTTATGAACAGAGCTCACAAGTCTGCGTTTTGGTAAAAGTCAGTGAGGATCTGTGGTTCTTTTTACCAGGAAATAAAGTCGGAAATCTCAACATCTCTTGAATTATCTAAAAAAATATTGAATATTTTTGATTGGACGGAAAATTTTGCATTTTAAAAGATTTTAATTTACCTGGCTGCCTCAAGATGGCCGCCGACGTATCTATGTCAGGGTCCATTGACAAACAGTACCTAGTGATATATATCTGATATCTATGAGCAGAACCAGGCTCAGAGTGGGCGGAGCCTCCTGACGGCTAACAAATATTTTCTAAATCCTACAATATTCGAATAAAAATGTGTTCCTGATATATTGAAAAGGCAAATGTAGTCTTAAAACTGCACTGGCTGCTGAATATTTAGGCTACCGGACTCAATTTTTGTTTTAGAAAACAAATCTAAAGATTCCAGATTTGATTTAGATAATTAGTTTAATACATTATTAAAAGGCTTCGCTGTAGAAGGGACTCCATCGATCTCAAACTACGTTCACTTGGTTACAAAACAGAAACCAGTTAACTCGGGTCAACTGGTCAAGCACATTTTAGACCCGGTGTAGTTAAACCGAGACTTAACTAAAGAGAAAAAACTAAACGAATTCTAAAAAATATGTGGATATTAAAAAAAGGAACATTATTACCTTAAAATAATATTTTACTTTACATTTGATTAAATAATTTATTGCTCCAAATAAAAAATTTTTTTTTTAAGTTTTATTTTTTAATGGTGTGAACATCAGGGGAATAAATCTGAATTTAATGTTAACATTTCTAAATTGAAATATAATAAAAAATCTTATTTGGTTTTTCACTTTTAGAAAACACATTTTAGTTTCCTGAATAATCCAATCTCTTGACTCTAGGTTCTTTCTTTACAGGATCATTTTGTTCATTTTCTTAGCATAATGACCTATAATTATCTAACAATCAAACCAGAAATTATAAATACTGAAATAAACTCACTATCCGAACATTTCCTTTATTGGTTTGAGAACAAAAACCAACAGGTTGAAGTTGAGTTCCAGATCTGTTCATCTCGTGTTGGTCGGGGCGCCTGAACGCTCGTTTCAGTAGAAAAAAAAAAAAACACACATTGACCAGGAGATAAAAGACAAAGGACAGGAGCGGCCATTTTGAATTCAACTCATTATTGCAGTTAAACTGGTACAGAGTAACAGATTACAAAGCTCATGGCACAGTCACTGAAAAAGAAATGAGGTGTGTATGTACAACAAGGACGAAAACATTTTTGGCTAAAAGAAACACCAGGAAACATAAAAACAAGGATCCTGTCGTTCGGGAGACAACTTGATTATACAACAGAAATATGGAATGAAACATTGCAGAAAGATAAAATTAAAATATATTTAGCACTTACACGGACAGATTCAATCGTAGTGTTTGACCTAGGTCCGAGTCCGAGCAGCTCATTTTAATGCCAAACACCTAGAAAACCGGCTTTTCACGCCATCGGAGTTCTTTTTGGGGAATAGCTGATTGTTTCTGTTCCTTTAAATTACCAACGCTCCAATGTTTTCTCGTAGATTATCCTCCAATCAGGTGCTGAGGGATTTCATTCATTCAACATTTAAACCCCGTCTTTAAAACAAAAAAAAGCCTATGATTCAGAGCCGACCCACAGCCACCAGGGGGCGCCAAACTCAATTACGCTCTTTGGATACCGCAATTTTTTTTTTTCACATTTTAGTTTGAAAACAGAAGTTGAACCCACAAACTTTTATACAGCTAAAGATTTTTTAAAATTACCTAAAAAATACTTTTTTCGCCAAAACTGGCGCAAAAATTGGCTCACGTCGGCTTTGATGTTAGCTTAGCGCGCGCTAAGACCACAGTTTGACTTCCACTTCAGAAGGTGGAAACTAAAAGCACAAACACTACTGAGCACCACCGATCGAAACGAAAAGTTGGCACCTGGCTACTGAAACTGGACAAATACGACCTCACTAAAAACCCAAACGTGTTCTTCATCGCGTCTCACCGGCTAATCTTCACGCCACACAACATGGCTGGTGACTATTTACACACAAAAACGTAAAAAAGGTAACGTTATGAGGCATGAAGAGTTAAAGAAATGCATGTTTTATGTCTGATTCCTCCCTCAAACCCTCAAAATGTCTCCCACTTTAAAACAAAATTATAAAAACAACAAAGAAAAAGAGTTTTGAACTTTTGATCTCACTACGATTTTTTCAATGTGACACTTTTTTTTTCCAACACACTGAATTTTTACTGTTTCATCTTTTAACAAAAAAGAAAAGCAAAAACAAGTACATCATATTTCTAAAACACAAAATAACAACCGTCTACATGTAAAAATATAACTTTTACATACACAATTTCAAAATAATGGTAAAGTTTGCCATTTTGTTGCATACAATTTACAAACGTCTGTGTGTTGTTGCCTTGGACTGGTCGCTCCGGTCCCGTTTTGTCCCATGCAGGGTGCCATACTGGTCATGAGGGGTCGTCATGGCAACAACAGAGAATACAACGCAGTCAAGTTGAAAATTTTATAACACTGAGGGGCCTCGCCAATTTCTGCCAGTTCAGTCTTTGTCCCCGAGCGAACGCTCCTCTGATAATAACGATAAAAAAGAACAGAAACGGCACCCTCGTTATATACTGTATATATTTTTGTACATTTATATATAGATCAATTTATTCAAATAGATTCTTTTCCAGTTTAGTTGCTTTCCTGCTGGATGGCTGGGATTTAAACCACATCAACCCACAGAGAACAATGCTGTTGGAGTGAATTTTGCTGTTTTCTTTTTTGTTCTTTTGAATTTTTAAGTTTTTTTTTTTTTTTACATTTTCTGTATCAGACATGTAAACCAGAACAGACAAAAAGTAATAAGAGAAAAGATTCTTCTTTAAAAAAGAAAGAGAGAGAGAGAGCAGAGAGAGGGGAAAAAAAAAAATCAGTTTTACAACATACGACCACACACTTAGTACTGAAGACTACATTGGCTCACGGACAAGCCGATCAAATATTGATAAAAAGCTGATAAGCTATAATACAAGAAGAGACGCGTTGTCCGCCGTGGAAACAGGTTGAGGCTCGGAACAGGAAAGTGGGGTTGGGGTTTTGGAGGACCGGGGGGGGGGGGGGGGGGGGGGGGGGGGGGGGGCTGGGATGGGGAGGGGGCTAGTCGTCTATCCCACTGGCTCGGAGCCAGAACACGCTGTCTACTTACATATAAGCGTACAGTACATTAAATACAGTTTACTTTTTTTTTATCCAAAAAATACTTTTTTTTCCTTTTTATCTTTTTTTAAATTCCAGGTCTGGTAAAAAACCTGACTGCATAGAACCTAACGACTAAGAACAGGTTTCCCTAAGCTTGCATCCTATTAAAAGACCAGGTAAATGTCCTCCTCTGGCAACTCGAATGATATGAACTCTAAAAAGGCACATTGGTAGAAGTGTGAATGTTCAAATTGCATCTGTGGGGGGGGGGTTTAGGTGGGGCAAGAGGCTGGAGAGGGGGGCCTGGGCTCTGGTTCGGGGCTCATAAGGCTAGAATCAGTCGAGTACTGGGACCAGGGTTGGGTTTAGACAGGTTCTAATGGAGGTGGAAGGGGGCTTTGAGATTGACACCAGGAAACGGGGACAGTCCTGACTCTTCTCAGCCCGTTTGGTCCTGATTTTTCTTTTGTCTCACCCAACTGTCTGTAGAAGACCAACCAAAGAACCCTGGAGAACCGAGAAGACGCTTGGCCAGATCTGGGCTGAACCAACTGAAGTGTCTGTAGAGTACATCTGGACCATCATTTGACCTGATGGTGGTCTATTTCAAGGACTGCTGGGTTTAAATCCAACGATGGACCAAAGTTCTTCAGCAGAACCGCTGAAAAAAGACCAAACTTGACTTCTAGTGGGATTAGTATAACGGGCAACTGGACTCTTTTACTTCCTAAAAGACATTTCGCTTCTCAATTGGGGAGAAGAGAGTACCAAGCTTTTCAACTGTAACCAGAGTGTCATTAATGCCAGTTAGTTCACAAATAAATGCCCAGATTCTACCTCCCAAAGAAGAGATCGACCAGGACAACAAACCCCCTGAGGGACGACGGGGGATTGTAGACGCTTGCATTAATAATGGGCGTAGATTTGGCATGGACGGACGTGACGTGTCCCCATCGATAACTCGATCCAAGGATGCAGAAACACTACTAATACGTGCAGCCCAGAGGACCGAGGTGCTGTCCTGCTGCATGTGGACCTGTGTCCAGGTGAAGGAGGCGTGTCTGGATGTAGACCAGGCTGGACTGGACATTGATCTGAGCGGCTCGTTTTCTACTTCTCTTCCTGTTTCGGCACGCGCTCAAAATGTAAAATGTCCCGCTTTTGTGTAGCGGGTTTTTAAGTCCTAGACCACAAAACACGCTGGCAGTGAGCTACACTGTAGCCACAGACGCGAAGCGACCAGACACAGGCGCCACCGCCAGCAGGTGATGCTGAGAGCCTTGTGAGCTGGTCTGGACCCCGATGGCCCCCATGAGGGAGGATCAGGAGTTTGATTTGAAAAGTAGCTCGCATTAATGAAGCTCTCAATACCGTTTCAAAGCTTGGTGCTTCACTCTAAACTGTTAATAAGCAAAAACATCCTCATGAAAATAAAACAAGACCAGCTGCTCTTGTTCCAAATCCTACAAGTATTTTCAAGTCCTGGACGACTGAGAGTCTGAAGTCCCGCTCCTCTGGGAGTCCGATATGACCTTTCAGGTAGGAACCATCATCCTCTTGTCGTCCTCTTGTCCTCCGGTTCTTCTTGAAGGAGTCTCGTTTTGGAGGGGAATAATTTAACAAGCAACTTAAGAGCTGAGGGGACGGGTCTGGGTGACGGGTTTACGGGACTCTCCCTGGCCGTGTTGCTGATTTCTTCCTATTAGATTATGGAAAAAGCAACATTTTGTGCTTTGGGTCTACTGGTGGGAGGTTTCCTTGGCCTAAACAATCATCCTGACCCCTTTTAAAACAGGATTCTCTTCATAACAAACCTAAAATGTTAGTTTAAAGAGTTGGTGTCAATCCAAAGCCCCCGTCCACCAGGTCAGCACAGGTCTCAGGTTTGGGTCGTAACCAGCCAGATACCAGACCGGGACATGACGGGACACAGGAATGCTTCGACTACAGCTGCTGCCCCTAGAGGAGGAAACACACCCCTCACCCCCATGATTGTTCCCTTGCTTCCCCTGCAGTGCCTTCATCACGTGGACCTCTCGGGTTTCAACCCTTTATTCTTCGTAGTTTAGACCTTCTGGACTTCAGGAGAACTCGATTCAAGTAGTGTGACTCAAGGAATGTGCTAAACCTGGAAAATGATTCTCGTATTGATCAGTCCAGCTCTAATCTACGCGTTGATCATTGTTACTACGGGACTCGATCTCCTCCTGTGGTCGACAGTTTCAAACATAAGGTGAGAAAACCCCTCTCCTGTCTGTTTGACTCTTTACCACCCGTGTCCCTCTGGAGTCCCTCGCTGGGCGCCAGCGTTTTGAACTACAAAGAGGAGAAGATCAGAAGACGTTACTGTGGGTCTGGACGTCGTAGGAGTGTGTTGGTCTGACCTGCCTGGAATCGGTAGCTGTGTTTGCGTGTGTGTGCGTTGATCTGAGAGGAGCTTCCTCCACAGTGTGGCGTCAGATTGCCGTTCAGTCAGAGCTGCGTTCGACAGCTGCGCAACGCTGCTTAAAAAAGAAATCTCTTTAAACACTTTGTGATATGTTTTGTTCCGTTTCGAACATCCCTCCCCAACCCCAACCTTCCTCGCTGCCCGCGTCAAGTCCAGCTCTTTAAACAAGTCATTTTTTATTATATATATTTACTATATATATTTATATAGAACCTTTTGTTCTTTAAAACTGGGAATGCTGCCGATAAAACACGTAGGAGGGTTTCTGTCCCTTGTGTCTCTGTGTGAGAGGAGCAGTCGAGTTACTGCGGCCGTTCGAACGTCTCCGTGTAGAAGCTTCCCGTTCGCTTCAGCTGACGATGTGATGAAGGCGACGCCGCAGTCCGTGTTCTCCACAGGAGGAGGAGGAGGAGGAGGAGAGAGGGATGGATCTGACCGGTCGGGATGGATTTCCAGAGGAACTACTTGGTCGGGCTGAAGCGTCAGCGGGTTGGATTGATTGCCAGGTTGTCATGGAAACACCATCAGAGGAAGTGGTCGCTCATCATCTTGATGAACTCTGGCACCTTGGACCTGTGGAGAAAAACAGAAACGATGTTGGAAGGAAGGAAACGACGTCTAAAAAGATGAACATCACGTAATCAGAAAGGTGACATTCTGACCGTTATAAACCACACCCATTAAAGATGGCTTCCTCAACTACAGATTGAGCTAACGGCTAGTCACTGGACCCGACTCATAAGTCCAACATTTACCTGCTGCTGATGACAGACATTTACATTTAAGACTCAGGATCAGTGGCGGCCCATCCACAGGGGGCGCTAGGGCGCCGCCCCACCAGTCCCAAGAGGAAGAAGAGAAATAGGGATCACAAAATATAAAAAACTAACATGAAAATAAAACTAAACGAGTCATCCATTATATATACAATAAGTGCTGTGTATAATCTGCATTTAGGTGTAGTTTAGAAACGTTTTCTCTCTATTTTTTACCAGACTGATATGTTTCTCTGGCATCTACTGCTTACGTCTGGACCGGACGCCGTCCCGACATACCGCTTTGTTTTCTGTTCCTGGCGCATGCGCACTGGAAATCATCCTTAATGCAAAAGATAGGAGACCCATCGGGACGCAGGTCATAGCGTCCCTGACATGCGCACAACGGCACAGTCAAAACCGGAGGATTAATGGCTTATTATATAAGTATTTACTTTAGTTCTTATCATGAATTATGGCACTGTAACACCCTGATAAGTCATAAGTGATTACAAATAAAGTTTTTTAAAAAACATATTGAATGACTCAGACCGGATGTTGACCCGGAAGCTCTCGTTTAGTTTCACTTTCAGTAGTAACGTTGTTTTAAACCAGCGACAGACAGAGGCAGGAGCTACACAGTGGCTAACTGGCTGTGCTAACAAAATGGATATTTATTCAAAGAATCCTTCTTGGCAGCTTGTGACAAAAAGCCGTTTTACTCCATGGGTCCTGATTTAATCAGCTCCATGGTGAGTGACTTCGTTTGTTTTTTTCTTTTGTTTTATTAACAATGTGTTTGTTGTGGATTTTTGCTATTAAAAACGCTTGTCAGCAAATGGCAGAGACCTACCGTTTTGTGGATTTATACCTTAAATAGCGACATGTTTTTGTAGCCGAATGTTAGCGAGACACTCATACTGTTGAATGAATGTTGGTTCATATAGTTTAGCCCGTTTTGAGGCGTTTGACACTTTTCCTTAAAACGCACTGCGCTCTATGGGAGTTTTGTATGAGTGGCCTAAAATCGTATTTTAACTTTATTTTGATGGGACATATCAGTGGATTTGACTTTATTTTGTTGTTAATTCACTTCATTAGTGGAGCTGATTGTCATGACTTGCTTGGTTAGTGGTTGTTGTCTGAATTGTAACATTAAAGCGGCTCTCTGGAGCATTTTTCTCTGTATCAAAGTGTTCTAAATGTTCTAAATGATATTTCAGGTCTAAACTATGATCTATGGGTTGAGTTCCACAACATCTGTCATTCTGATGAAGACCCTCCTTCCTCCTAGAGACCCCTTTCCATTTTTTCTTGCCGCCGACATTTTTCAGCCAATGAAATTCAAATGTCTGCATTCTCTCAACATGCATCGACCAAACCTGTACCAGTAGGGGGCGCTGTCGTACAGTACGCTCCGTGTGTTTCTCTGCCGTCTCAGCCGTTCACTGAGGACTCACGGCTCATTTCTACTAAAAACCTACCCATTCTCCAGCTAAAGATGGATTTATTTTTATTTTTAAACCTTTCACCTCACAGAATGGCAAGGCTTGACAGGATTATGCGTTTATTTTGGTCAGAAAGTTCATCCAGGGCCGAGTCAAGTTCAGCTTCAGAGTCCAGCAGCAGCTCTCTGCTAACAGAGCTAATATCAGAAGCAGCAGGGACAGAGAGGGCTCATCAGACCCTCGTAGTGTTGGAGTAAGATTGTGAACTGTGAGTGATTAAACCCTACACATTGAGCTGTACAGTTTATGCCTGAAGTATATGCGCCGCGTGCACGCGCGACCGGACACACGTGTCGAGATGTTTTGAGGAGGAGCCTTTGGACGCTAGATTCAAAAACTGCTCTCCTGATGAAATCCTCCAGAGTGCTGCTTTAATGATCTGACTGTTAGTTAGAGATGATTGACGTGTTTGTGGTGTCAGTAGAAAGCTGATTGTGAATATTAAGTTGTGTTTCTGACCTTGTGTAGGTCAGGTTGTTTTTTCCTTGAAACTCTTACTTTTGTTATGACCACATTGTGGTTGTTTTTATTTTTCTTTGTATCTGATTATATTGATATTATTCTAAGGTCTCCTCATGAAGACTTTATGATTTCTTTACTGTTTGATGTGTAGAATTAGACCTAACAGCTCCACATTGTTAGAGAACTGGTGGTAGGGACTTTTACCAGCAAAATTTTCAGTCAGATGAAAATATTTTGCTTCATTTCTGCTCTAGTGGTGATGAGATGTGATTATTTCCGCATCTGAAAACTGATTTGTAAAAATGCGCCCCACCCAAAAAAAATTTCACCAGCCGCCACTGCTCAGGATTCAAATTTAGGACCAACATTAATCACAAAAAGTTACTTGAGAAATCCCAAATTTCTCAAAAACTATAACATTTAATTGTCTTTCAGTCAAATTAGGAAATCATTCTGAAAATTATAAGAATAAAAGAGAAGAAACTCCAGAGTGCCACATTATTATCAATATTACTGGTTAAAGCCTGGAAGAGTTTCCTCGAACTCCGTCAGCTACCAGCAACCAAAACTCAGCTCAAAACAATAAAACCTGGCTGAGTTACAAACACTCAAAATGTGACCAAATGGCAGTACCAGGCTCACTGATGTTGCCATGGTAACCATGTCTGTGTGAAGTGCTAACACACACAAGAATGTAACCACTCTGTAACACATAGAAACGGCTGAAAGCAGCCTTAGCCAATCAGAGAGCTCGATTTTCCCTCCTTCAGGGAGGAGAAACGTGAGTGGCTGATGAGAATGTGTGAAAACTTTAAGGTTTATTGTAAAGTTTCTCGTTCTGTGAGCGACAGCAGGGATTGGTTCTGACTCGTGTAAATTTTGGTGTCTCTACGACGTTTAGCGTCGGAGATACGAGAAGAGATATCCGTGGTGTTTTTTAGAAAATAAATACATTTTTATACTGAACCCAGTGGAGGCTGGAGGGGCGCCCTCTGCCTTCTGGGGGGACTGTAAAGAAAACTAAATTCTGTCAAAAAGACAGACACACCCTGGGTTAAAGATAACAAAAACGTCTACGTTTTGATATATAATGTAATCAGGTAGTCAAAGCAATAAACGAGAAAGATGAATTTGTTTGTTAAAGTTTTAGGACGTTGAGACAACGACTCTCAGAGTGACCGTGACTCCAGGGAGAAAATCTGAAACTGACCAACATTTTCACCTTTTTCAAACTATGATTTTATATAAATGTCAACAAATATCCAGATACTGTGTTACAGCTCCAGGTCTTCTGAGTCATTTAAACTCTGAGTGAAGATTTTAGGTCAAACGGAGTCGACACAGCGAGCTGTCAAACAACGCAAAGTTTGAACAAATTAAAATATTCCTCTTAATTTTCAACAGGGACAGTGAATTATCACCATTATGTCTCAAAACACCAATGAAAGTAACTGCACACGCCTCGTAATCGAGTATGGTCACTTTGATGTATATGTTTTGTGGGTGCGTGCTTCTGATTGGGCCATATTAAAGTAAGGATGTTCCGATACCAGATTTTTCCTAAACGAGTACTTACATATGAGTACTTGCCGATACAGAGTACCGATATGAGTACTAATACTAAATTGTGGTTTGGTACAACAGAAAACATTTTATTGAATTGTAGCCTCACCAAATAGGCTACATCCTCTGACCTTTGACCTCTGCTGACCATCACAACAATAATCCATCTTTTTCCCAATAACTTGGAATACAATCACTCTTGGATTATGTTTTAACCTGAATCAAGATCCCTACAGGTGTCCTACTGTCCACTTTCAAGTGTCCATCTCCCAGATGACCTTAACTGGACACTAGCTGGTCTAATAAAACACTCTCTGTAAAGAAGTCTCTTCTTTAAAACCACAGACTGGTGTTCCAACTGTAATCTCTTGTTTACAGAACATTCTCTTGTAGTGTTTCTGCTCAGGGTCACCCACACACTCACACTCAAAGTGTTATAATGCTTTTCTGCTATTTCATGCATTTCTACCATTATAATGTGAGTCTTAACGGGCGGAAGTCATGTGACTTGGTAACTCCTCACAGTCCCTTGTCCAATCACAACTCCACTAACTCAGTTCTGATTGGTACACTTAACATCTTCTGATTGGTTAAAATTTAAGATAACTCGTCTCAAAACTAATACTCAGTTCCGGTACGAGTCCAGTCTTGTCTTGTCTTGTCTTGTCTTGTCTCAGTCTTGGTCTGAGCTACAGCCTGAAGCAGTTGGAGCTGCTATGCTGCTATCTTAGCTGAACCCTTATCAGCTTTGAACAAGGCCTCTCGTCTCTCCCTCACCACGGGAAGATCAGAAATGACCTCAGCATGCCTGCTGAAATGCCTCCCTTGCTGACCGGGACGTATCCACGGACTGTCCGGCGAGGTCCTCGGCGGCCACGCCTTCCAGGACCACCACTCCGAGTCTGGGGACTCCAGCCTCAGCTCGTGGAGAAACCAACGCCTGCCAGATCCAGGAGCGTCCACCTTTCAGTGAGCGAACACCACTTTCTGATCGAGAGGTTTGCTTTGATAAAGCTTAATTCTTCCAAACTAAATTAAGCTAAACTAAATCCCATTCCAAACTCAAATTAGCCCTAAATTGACTCTTAAAGTCCCAACTAGGTTAACTAAATTAACTAACTTCCCTAGTCATTAAAACATATGCTACGGTCCGTTAAAACTCACAATTAAACTATCTTTAACATCCTCAACATGTTTAAGAATATTAATTGTGTTTACATCAAACTTTCAAACTGTCTTATCTGTCTGTGTTCTTAGGTTTTTCAAATTAAATGGTTGTTCAATCTTTATCTGGTCTCAGTTCACGTTATTAATAAGGTATTTCAATTCACTGTACTCTTTCAAAGAACCTAGATAATTCCTGTAAACACTAAATATAAGTGATAGTATTGGAGATATTTTCTCCATATAAAACTTCCAAAACTTATTAGTGAATTTACAGAGGGTGTAGTTAAAATAACTAAATAGTTATTTCAAAACGCTACAGAATAAAAAAGTCACATTTATCTATTTTTCCATCCAATCCTAACTGTAAACAGAGTCCTAAAGGTCAGGGGTCAAACTAAAACTTAGGTCAACTCCAGAAAGATTTCTCTCTCTCTGACTTATAAAAGGACTGAGTGCTTCAGGTAATCTGACCTGGACTGGATGCAACATTAAAGTCAAAAACTAAAATTAAACCCTCAGACTAAATCTCAGCTAGCTGATTTCTGTTTGGGAAAATGACTTTTAGATAAATAAATACACAAATGACGTGCCTCAGAGATTTCAAAGTTCATTTGATTATATGATAGAACAGCTTGCCATACCTTTGCCGAACTATTTCTGACGAACAAACTTTTTATCAGCTGATTAGAACCAAACCGGTGTCTCTTTAAGCCTCTGCCTTATTAAGATAGAAGCTTCAATCAGCTCTTCTGGCTTCTTCTGTTGTTTACTGTTTTCTGTTAGCAAAATGTTAGCGCCGGCTAAGCTAAACATGCTAACGCTTTGGAAATACGTTCAGCATGAATGGAGTACTTGAACTTTACCGAACCAGACGTCAGGACTGAGGATTCGGAGCGTGTATACTACGGCTAAATCACAACTACTACTACTACTACAACTACTAAATACTACTACAACACAAGTAAGTTAATGCCATCTGCTACAGAGTGAGAGCCGGTTGTGCTTCAGGTTAACGGAGAGCTACGCTAAGCATCGGGTTAACGTTTATGAGTACGAGTATACGACCTTAGTATTGTTATTGTTAGCTTGTGAGCGTGTGGTGGGGGCAGGCAGAGGAGATCCCGTTTACGTGGTATCGGTTCAGGTTTAGAAATAAGTACTTGCCGATCCAAATACCTTCAGTTTTGCCAGAATCGGCGAGTATTTCCGATGCTGGCATCGGCACATCCCCATATTAAAGCCACTCTCTGGATTATTTTAGCAAGAGAGCAATTTTTGAATCCAACGTCCAACGGCGCTCCTCCCATGTTTACATTTCTTTTCTCTCTATTAAAATCTATTTTCAGGCCAAACTAAATTAAATATATTATGTCCCACAACAAAAAGCTGATAGAGGAAAACTCAAGAGGAGGCTGCTGCCCCACCCCCACTGCATCATGGGCCTTGTAGTTTTGTCCCAAAACCAAAATTCACATAAAGAACTACAATACATGAAACACATGGTGTCAAAAAAAGAGAAGAAAATGATGAACAAACGTTCAAATTTCAGATAAAACTGGACACGATTCAGGACCTCCAATAGAAATCTGGATGAATTTTTAAAACTACGGTAACCACGTGTTAAAGGTTTAAAATAACGCCGCGTAAACCGCTGATGAATCTAGGAGACTGGAGCCGATTTAACGCACTTAAATCTTCTCTCGTTAGCTCATCAGTTGTGTAAACTCTATTTCCCTGAACAGAGGCTGTTCATGAAGCCATCTAACAGGTAACTTTTATACAAAAATACAATTAAAAGGGCAACAAATCCCTTTAATAAAACTAAAAGAATGTATGATTTAATTAGTGATCAACATGCAAACAAAGAAGAACTGAACACAGTCACATATAAAATCACACTTACTGCCAATCTGTTGTTAAATGTACCCAGAACAGACAGAAACTAACTTTTTAGAGTTTGAATTGAAGGATGGACTGACGCTGCATCACATCAGCGATCCTTCTGAATTTGTCTAAATCGTCTCCTGGAGCCAAACGTTTCTGTCGTGTTCTCTGAAGAGCTGATTGGTTGTTTTGGAGTTAGAGGTACAACAGCAGATTAGTGTAAAAGTGAAATCTTCTGACCATTCAGGGGGGAGGAGATGGTGCTGCGTTTTACATTTGTCCCATTGGGTTCGGTCCGTCACCCATGGCGGCGGCAGCAGCGTGGTGGGCGGCGGCCAGCGACAGGGGCGTCCCGTCTGACGTCACGGTGACCTTCTCCTCCTCGCGGCGCTTCAGGCAGGCCGCCTTCGGGTTCAGATTTCTCTCTGGGGAGGACAGAGGATTCTGAGGTTTAGTTTTGATGATTAATTGATAAACAGGTGAGGTAAAAACTTGCTCCGACACCTGGATCAGGTAGGCTGATACTGTGGTTGTGTACTTGTAAAAGTACTTCATGAAACTGAAGTAGAGATTTTCAAGACAAAGTTGAGTTATTTGACAGCTCTTAAAAACTCTCCATGTTGATAAATCTCTAATAAATCAGTCCCTCCAGGACTTCGCGGCAATTTTTTGTGATGGTTGCGGACTAAAAAACCGGATTTCACGACGGCTTTTGTGAAAAGTTGCAACTTTTCTTTTACGTTTTTGTTTAATTTTGTCAATAATCAGTTGAAATTTGTTTATAAAAATCCATTCAACCTGTCAAATGATGACATTCTAACATGTTTATTGTAATAGGAAGAACACTGGACCATCCAGCAGAACATTCAAACTTCGACTTGTTGATGAACAAAAACAGAACAGCTCCAGGTTCACAGAATTTACAAAAACTAAAGTGTTTGTCTGAGTATTATAAATCAATCAATGTTTCATGCTACCTACATCTGTTTACATTCATCTGAATACAGAAATAAATAAAATCCTGCAGACAAAAGAATTTAAAGTGCACAAATCAGGTGCTCCTTCATAAAGGCATGCTTATTAATTGTTCCAGTTTGATAATATTTTAAATGTTTCTATAGTCTGTACCATTGGCTTTATACAACGTGTGTGGATCTCATTTTAACATTTTAATTAGTGGTGGGACTCGATTCAAAACACTAATCAAATTTTAGACTTTGTATTTATTTAATCGCAATTCATTACATTTTAAACTAGAAAATTTGCCCTAAAAAGCCTTTTTTTATTTAAAATGATTTTATTGTGGGACAGAATCAAATAAAAGACCTAATATTATAAACTAAAGCTCCTTTATTTTATAGAAGAATGCATTTAAATTACATTTTGGTTCAAAACAGTAGAAAACCCATAAAATATCCCTGAGCAGACCCAGTACTGTGTTATTTTATTTATTTAAAGAACATTTTCAGAAGGGTTTTGTTTTAAAACAATATTTTTAGCAAATTTAGCAGTGCTGCGTTCAGTCTGACCCACGTACGGTCTTACAACTTTTGCCTCGTTTTCAATGACAGATCCGGGTCGGGTCTCCATCCGGACCGGACCGTTCTGCTGCCGCAGGAATAACTCTAAAGGCTAGAGACCGCTCAGTTTCACCGCCGATTACTTTGTTTTTGAAGGAGCGGTGGTCTGAGTTTACAGAGACCAGCTGGATCCGCTCAGGCAGCGTCAGGTCCGGTGTGTGCGTCGCAGCGGGGTCGCAGGAAATCATGCTGACGAGTGTTCCGCCACGCTTCAAATGCAAACTGTGATAGATTTTTAACACGTTATTATTATTTTTTTAATTTATAAATCCGAAATTGACACGTTAAAAACATATTTCACCCTCGGGAGTAAACAGGAAGTGTACGTGATGACGCTCTTTAAAAACAACCCAAGAAAATGCGTCGTGATTGGTCAAATTTGCGTTAAAGTTGCGCTGATTGGATAAAATTGCAAGACGTGCATTGGCGAGGATTGGCTGAATTTGCGTTGATAGTTCCGATCGCAACATCGCGAAATCCTGGAGGGACTGCTAAATGAGACAGAATGAAGCCGTGTATGGGCAGAAACTTGTGCCATCAGAAACTGAATTTGAATTAGTTATATTTGAATATGTATTGCTCGGATTGAATCTGAATTGTTCAACTTGAATAAATGCTTTGAAAAAATGAATCTGAATTACTAATTTGAAATTCAATTTATTTGTTTGGAAAAGACTTTCACTAAATTGAAACTGAATTTAATGTTTTGAAACTGATTTCATTTGCTTTGAAACTGAATTTAATTCAAGTGAAAATTCAGTTTCAATAGTTTCTGTTTCAGTTCCCACCGTTCAGATTCAGTTTTACAATTCAATTTCAAATCTTAAATTCTCTATTCTGTGCCACACATCCGGGTCCTGAGAAAACTCCAGCTCAATCGAGTGCAGATAGACCGATCAGCGTATAAACAACTGCGTCCTCCTGACCGATCGCCCAGCTCCACAGTGTAATCTCTCTGTCAGAGCAATGAAGCTTCAGAGCGTTTATTAAATCATAACTCACTAATTACTAAACTGATTTTCACGGGCTTTTTTTTTTTTGCTTGTTACTTAAAGTTACAACTTTAAACTTTATGAAATTGGTTGTTAGTTCTTTTTAGGTCTCTCCTTTTCTGCTCTCCTCTGTGACGCGTGCGGATCGGCGAGGGGGAAGGAAGGGGGTCCGGTCTGACACACAGAGAGGAGAGGGGTCTTTGTGACTCAGCTTTGCTGCGTTTTTGCAGCTTTTAGGAGGACAGACGCTCGATCAGCCATGACGGATTGGTTATTTAGAAACGTCCTGATCGTCAGTGTAATCACGGAGCGGGTCAGGTTTAGCGGCGAGGAGACCAGGAGATCTCCCGGTTGCCAGTCCGTCACTGGCGATGCTGTTGAAAGTTTACAGGATGTAGGACTGTGGCGTCTCCGCTGAAAACTTTCTCGTTTCTCCAACGGCGAGGAGGGCTCTGCACCAGCTGCATGCGTCGCTAGACCTGTGTGTTCATTCGTCCGCAACGCAAAACTACGGAAGCCTGCGCGTTAAAATAAATAACGCCGTTAACGGGGACTTTGCGTTAACGCGCAAATTTTGACAGCCCTACTACAAAGCCAACAATGAATATGAAATAGTCCAAACTATCTGTCCTGTATTATAGCTAAATGCTTCATGTTTGCAAGCAAAAAAAAAAAAACCGTGTGAAAATCAGTTTAGTATTCTATCTGCACTCGATTGAGCTGGAGTTTTCTCAGGACCCGGATGTGTGGCACAGAATAGAGAATTTAAGATTTGAAATTGAATTGTAAAACTGAATCTGAACGGTGGGAACTGAAACAGAAACTATTGAAACTGAATTTTCACTTGAATTAAATTCAGTTTCAAAGCAAATGAAATCAGTTTCAAAACATTAAATTCAGTTTCAATTTAGTGAAAGTCTTTTCCAAACAAATAAATTGAATTTCAAATTAGTAATTCAGATTCATTTTTTCAAAGCATTTATTCAAGTTGAACAATTCAGATTCAATCCGAGCAATACATATTCAAATATAACTAATTCAAATTCAGTTTCTGATGACACAAGTTTCTGCCCATAGCCGAGGCCTTTAGAGACGAGGTGTGTAGCTGATTAACAGACCTCTGACTTGCTGCTCCAGGCTGAGGATGACGGCGACGGCCTGGTGCAGGATTAGTAACTTGGTCTGAGGTTTGTCGCTCTTCAGGTGCAGCTGGACCATCCTGCCCAGCTCCTTGAACGCCTCGTTGATGTCGCGGACGCGGAGGCGCTCCCGGGCGTTGTTGGCCATCCTTCGCTCCCGTTCCCGCTCCATCTTCTGCTCTGGACTCAGGTCCTCGTCGTCGTTGTTACTGAGGTGGCAAAAGGAGGAGGAGGGGATGAAGAGATGGACAAACGTGCAGAAGGTCTGTGCTACTGGTTACTACCAACGGGGTTTGGGTTAGTTCTCATCTCCTCCTGCAGCTTTAACATGTCTGTTTATCTCAGGTTTCTACACTTTAAAGTCTTAATTACATTATTTTTAAAAACTGATTCTAAAAGTTATTGGACAGAAAACCTGAGATTTTAAAAACTTTCCAGTCGACTGGCGTCTCAGAATAATGTGGATGAAGTTATTTTCATGAATTCTGCTTAAATAAATATCTGTATCTATAAGTATTTATTCATGAAGCTTTCCCAAACCTCATGACACAATGACAAACACTTCATCTTTAAAAGACAACAACATGGCCGCCACCATCATGGATAAACTCTGGGTTTGGATTCAGATTTTCTCCGAATAAAAGCAGATAAACGGTTTGTTCATCGTCGGAGGAGAGACGGACGCTCGGCTGCATCCAGAGAGGAAAACCAACAGAACTCAACCTCTACTCACATTTAACTCTGAATACCGGAGTTGTTTCACATGTTTTAGTGGAGGAAAAAGTCAAATTTAGGAGGAAAAACGTGAGTAATTTATCAGGTTAAATTATAAAGTTACCACTTCATAATCAGACTACATTTATATATAACTAATACCCAGTTAATAATGCAGTTATTAATCAACAAATATAAACTATTAATAGGTTAAATACTAAGGATAATAGCCTGTTTCAGTCGTTTATCAGTTTAATAAACACTTATTAATGCTTTATAAGCTCATTAATAAACTATAAAATACTTATTAACCCTTTATAAGAACAGTCTTATTGAAATTTTATACAAACAAAATAAAATGTCACGTTTTTTTAAATTAAAAGAGATGCTTGGTGTTCTCAGGTATTTATTTCAAGGCCACACCCACAAGTGACATCACTCTCAGTGGGTGGAGTCTCTAGAAACAGGACAAATACTCAGAGTTAGTCAGATAAAGAGAGACGCCGCTACGAATCAGAACTCATTTGAGGCTAATTTCCAGGTATTTAAAAACAACAACGTTTTACCGATTTGTTAGAACATTTTACTTCCTGTTTGGAAACCTCTAAAATTTGGGATTTTAAGGACGTTTGGTGTAAAACAGCATTCTAATGAATCCATGAGTCGTTTTAAATACCTAAACATTAGCTCCTCACAGATCTGCAGCAGTGTCTCTCCTGATCTGAGTAGCCATGAGAATTGCTCCTGTCAGAAGACTGCTTCCTGTTTCTATAGACTCCGCCCACTCTGAGTTGTGTCACTAGTGGGCGTGGCCCTTACTGTGTATAAACAACTGATGGATCCAAATTTAGTTTGGGGGTCTTTAAGGACCACCTGGTCTCTGTTGGTGTGACCAGGTGTGGGTCTTTAAGGACCACCTGGTCTCTGTTGGTGTAACCAGGTGTGGGTCTTTAAGGACCACCTGGTCTCTGTTGGTGTAACCAGGTGTGGGTCTTTAAGGACCACCTGGTCTCTGTTGGTGTGACCAGGTGTGGGTCTTTAAGGACCACCTGGTCTCTGTTGGTGTAACCAGGTGTGGGTCTTTAAGGACCACCTGGTCTCAGAGGTAAACTGTTTGTGTAACCAGGTGTGGGTCTTTAAGGACCACCTGGTCTCTGTTGGTGTGACCAGGTGTGGATCTTTAAGGACCACCCAGTCTCCAGAGGTCCTGCTGGTTTCCAGCCTGGAGGCAGCACTGATTGAGGATCTTGAAGGGGGCTCTACTCTGTTGTGTGAGAAACAGTTAAATCCAGGCTCAAGACCGTGGAGAGACCGTTGGGACCAACCAGGACCCGTGAGTCCACCAGAACGCCCCCGTTTCCTCCTAAGACCCTGCTGCCTGGAGTCCAAAGGGACCAGCAGCAGCATCCTGGGGAAACGGAGACACCTGGTGGACAGAAGTCTCTGATGTTTTTAGCTGCTTCTCATCACACTCGATCACTTCATCAAAGTTCAGAGGCTGGTTCCCTAAACGCCACGAGTCCAAGAACTCATCAGAACCTCCGACTCGAGGGCGTTTTGGGAAGACGTGAGTCCCAGTCCAGCTGAGGGGTTTGATGGAAGCGAGCGTCTGAGAGGTGGGCGGGGTTACCAAGATCTTGACCTTTCAATAGCTTTGAGCTCCTTGCTGTCCAGGTCATCCTTCTTGGAGTCTTGGGCCTTCGAGTCCAGCAGGAGGTTCTCGTCTCCTTCGTCCTCAGACTTGATCTCAGAGCTGACGGAGGAGGTGCTCTGACCCTGAAGGCCTCCGGACAGAGCTGCAGGAGGACAGACGAGAGGAGGAGTTAGCGGTTTAACTTCCACACCAACAACAAAAGCATTTAAAAAGGTTTTGTTTAGTTCCATTTGGGGCAGTAAAGGTTCTAATCAGGGTTCTTTAAGGTGCTTTTGATATTTCCATAGTGTTGAAAGTGCTTGAACTCTTAATAAATTCCTTGAAACTGCAACTGAAGTGGTTCTAGTGCTATAACATTTACCTTTATGAGACAAGAAATCTAAGTAACTTTGGGGATATATTTAGTGTTTATGTACAGCAGCAGGTAAATGAAGTACTAGTTTAATGTATTAATAAGACCTCCAGCTCCTCACACTGGGGATGATTTACAGACAGCAGGTAAAATAAATAAACACGTCGCCGATAGCTAAATCATCTCTAAACATTCTGACATGAAACTCTCCTCAGATGTCAGTAACAACCCATCTAATCACACATAATGGAATTAGAGATACCCCAATACCGATAGCGGCATCAGGTATCGGTCTGATACTACGGTCGTGTACTTGTACTCATAAAAGTACCCTGATATTACTGGAATCCAGACTATTTAACGTAGCATGACACTCAGCTCTCAGCTGAGCTGCAGTGAGAGACAACAGTAGCTAACTGTAGCTAAAGGGAGACAAAGTACTAGTAGTACTAGTAGTAATGTAGCAGTACATCCTCACAGTACTGACATCTGGTTCAGTAAATTACCAGTAACTATGAATCCATTAGTAATGCCTGATTGATTCCCAAAGCGTTAGCATGTTGTGCTTAGCTGCTAACGTTTTGCTAACAGCTACAATGAACTAAATCAACCTGTACTTCAGAATAACACCGGTCTGGTTCTGAAAGTTCTGTCAGCAGCAGTGACTGTATGGAAAGCTGTTCTATCATATAATCAAACTCACTTAGAAAGCTCTATGGCAGGTCAGGTTTTGTATTTATCAGTTTATCTAAAAGTCATTTTCCCACTCTAGGACTCAGCGAGCTGAAGGTTTTACATTTTATTTCTGTAGTTTTTGTACCAAACCATGATTTAGATCAGTGGCATTTATTAGTACAAGTACTCAAATGTAAGTACTTGGTTTGAATGAATCTGGTATCGGTGCATCTCTAAATGAAATCAACTCATCCACGTTTAAACGTTGTTTTGTGAAACAAAGTGGAACTAGCACGAGTATCACCTCGTTTAGAGGACTACTTCCTGTTTATATAGACTCCGCCCACTCTGAGTGACGTCACCAGTGGGCGCAGTCCTTACTGAATGACCAAAACAATCTTTTCATAAAGACACTCTAAAGTTTGACCTCTCATTTTAGAACAGATTGGATTTTCTGTATTATGATAAAAGAATGAATTAAGTCATAATAACAGATTTTATTGTAAAAAGTTAAAGATTGTTTTAGTCAGTTTGTAAATATAATTCTGTTTTCTGCCAAGAAGAATTTAAATCTATTTATCCACGGCCTCTCCCCTCGTCAGCTCTGTGTGTGTGTGTGTGTGTGTGTGTGTCCTTCCCTCTCACCTCATTACACACTTGGCTGTGGACGCCGCTGGATGAACTTTGCTGCCAGCAGAGTCATTTTCAGCTTTTAAAAACGAGCTGAGGGCTAATTTGCTGCACACTGAGCTCATATTCTCTCTTCCTCCTCCATATGCAAATGCTATATTTGTTTAGCTGCTCATTAGGTGCTTTAAGGCTCCGCCAGTCAAGGGTTTCACAAGTTTCCTTAAAATGACTTCCGAAATGCAACTTTCTCAGTCTAGTTTCAGCTGTTTGGAGGCTTTTGTTTGTTTCCTACACGTTTTTCTTCTTGTTTTCTGGATTTAAATGGGTTATTTTAACAGTTTGTCATTTTCTACAACTTGATCTTTTACAGCAGACTATCGAGGGTTAATTAAATATATGAGTAAACTGATCTGTGGAAAGGGTTACAAATCAGAGAAACGTCTAAGAAATGCAACATTTGTCTTTAAAAACTTAAATATTAGAGAACATCCTTTTAAATTTACAACTTTATTGTAATATTTTTGTGTGAATCTGGTTTTCTGGAACAGTTTAGACTTTATTATAAAAGTTTTGACTTGTTTATTGTTTCTCATGGTTTAAACCCTGTAATGATCTGGTGAGTTTAAAACTTTGATCCTGGAAGTTGTGACATTTATCCACCTTTTTTCTTGTTAATTTCTTAAGTTATTATTAGAATTTCTCTGTCTTTTTCTCTGAATTTTAAGACTAAAGGCCCTAATACATACACATATTTGTCACGGAGCGAGCACAAGTGCATGATGGGAAAGTGGTGAGATGCTGACGCAGCGTGGACCCTTAGGGATTCTGTTCTTTAGGGTTAAAAACGGGGTCAGGACCAGTGACGTGCGGAGGCTGAGGGCCTCACCTCGGTACGGGTCGGGCTGGTTGAGGTCCGGTGAGGTGGCCGACTGGACGGGCAGCTGAGGGACCGACACCTGACCCCCCATGGAGTGACCTCCACGCAAACTGCTGCCGCCATCTTCTCTGTGAGAGCCGACCTGGAGGGGAGAGACGAAGACGTTAACGGGGTTCTCACACCTCGGACAAAATCGAGTCCTAAATTAGAAGCTTCATGAAAACACTTGGTTTAAATTAGATGTTTGTTTTTAACATTTATAGTGATATTTACACATAAAAACAGACTCTATACAAATCAAAGTGAATGCATTTGGAAGATTTCCTGTACATGTAGTTCAGTTTGTGCCCAGTAGAGGGCAGCCTGGCACCTCCTAACACACCACGATGAAAGAACTCTCTTCTTTCTCTCCTTTCAGGGTCTCTGACTTCTACATTTGATTTGATTTTTCCTGATTCTGAGTTGCTGCTCAGGTTGAAACTCTGAAACATGAATTTAGTTTTATCCAGTTTTAGAGCTCAGGTCTTTATGTTTTCCGTGTGTGTTCTCAGAGGAGTACGAACGCGTGTGTGTCTGTTGAATTCTATCCATCTGTCTACCACACACACACACACACACACACACACACACACACACACACACACACACACACACACACACACACACACACACACACACACACACACACACACACAGAGAGCACAACACAACAACTGACAATTATCTTAATGCCCATATGTTTAATTGTGGGATTTCTAATTCCCAAAGCTCCGAGCAGCTTCCAGCAGGGACTCACTGTTTTGGCACGAGATGGGTTCTCTCTCTGTGTGTGTGTGTGTGTGTGTGTGTTTGATGCTAGCTTCTCCAGGCATCCTGCGGTTCAAAATGGCCTCTAACCACCCTCCTTTTCCTGAGCTTTATTTTAATTTCAACACATCAGCAGAACCGTTCGATCCAAACCGTGATGGATCTGGATTCCCTTTACGGGTCTAAAGGTTCTGGACTCTGCTGACGTCGACTTGTTTCTGCTTTAATTGGACCAATCAGCAGCCGGCGACCTTTCCAATCAGCTCGACTTCTCCGCTAGCTTAAATCCAGACTCGTTATCTGGACGTTTCTATTGTTTCTCTAAAGGTTTTTTACTTTATTTTGTATTTTTGTGGCTTTATGTGCAGAAAACATTCATGCTAAAGGAACAGAACTGTTTCCAGATTAGAGATTAAAAATAACTTTAGAGGATTAAAGATATTATCATAAATATCTGTCAGGTTATTGAGTTTGATGATTTTCTAGTTTTTCTAAATGATTTCAACTTTTGTTGCTGCAACATTTTCATCTAGTCCCAGAAACAAACCTTAAAAATCTTTAAAATGCTGACTTATGTGAGTTGTTTTCTTTTAAATGAGTGTTATCTGACTCTAAACGTCACATATCGAGCTGAAACACTTTGGTTGATCTGACAGCAGCTGGAACTCCGTCGGTCGTTTAATCAACCGTTTAAAAAAAATCTTCAAATAATAAACTATTTCTAAATAAAACACAAAAACCAGGTGAACTCACTTAAAGAATCCAGATGTGACTTCTGTTATAAATTAACTGGATTTATCAGGATGAAGTGAATCGAAATGAAAAGTCAATACAAATTAATTCCTGGTGTTTAATCGACTGGATTTGACTGAACTGGATTAAATGCAACTGCATTCAAATGATTTTTACGAAACTTGGTTTATTAATTTTCATTTTTTGATTCATATTCTGAGGTGACAACAGTTTGAACTGGTCATTTTATAAACATCAAAGTGAGAAAGGTTGGAAAAATGAAATGAAATAATCTGTTTGGAAAATCTTTACCAGAATTCAATTCAATAAGTTTATTTCACTCAAAGAACATTTTCAAAGTACAAACTTCAAATCAAAATACAAAATCATCTGAGCGAAAAAGGGGGAGGAAGAAGAAAAATATTATACCGCCTTCAACTGAATACAAAATAAATTACAAAACGGCCGTATACACACAAAAGCCCCCAAAAGTACTTAAAAGTACTTATAATGTAGCTTTGAATTGTATCCTCTGAAGGTTATCAGCAAACCATCTTTTCTAAAATGTGGCCAGAAAATACAAACCATGTCAAGAAAGACCTAAACAACTCTCAGAAACTAAACTCACGTTAATAGAGAACTGACTGTGATTTAAAAGCCTGGTACTTTGCACTTTGCTGTTTGATTTGAAGGAGCAGGAAAAAAAAAAAACAGAATTGAGCCAAAAGCCCCCAAACCTCTATACAATAAGTCAAATATGGAAGAATAAATGAGTGATATAATGTCTGAAGTGTTGATGTTTCTAGAACACTTTTGTTTAAAAGTCCAATACTTTTAGAAAGTTTTATATATTTTAGGTGAGATTTCCAGTTAAGTTTATAGTAATTAAAAATACAACAGAAATGATTCAGTTATAACTAGATTAAACTGAAATGAGTGTGTATTTTTTGGACAAAAGTGGACTATAATAAAAATGTTTTGATTTAAATTGAACATTTTTCCTTTGTTAAATGTACCAAGATGCCAGTTCTGTAAATATTAAACTGCATTAAATGACTGGAAGTGAAGATCTAAAGTCGTCGTCTGGTTGATTCACAAAACTTTTACAAATCTACAAAAAAAGAAAGAAAGAAAAATAAGAGTAATTGTTTCAAATGAACTGAATTCACCTGAATGGGACTGAAGTGGTTTATTATTATTAGATTAAACAGGATTGAATTGGACCGTCGTTACTTTGTAAATCCGTCTGAGGTGAATTCTGATCTGAACAGATCAATAAAGCAGCTGGATTTCATTTAAGTCTCTTTCCAATAACATTTTAATCAAATGATATAAAACATCAAAGAATGCTGTTTGAAGGGAAATGAGTCAATTCAAACTGATGATTTAAGGTGGTCCAGTCCACCTTAAATCTTTATAGTGTGAATGAAGTTGTGTGAAAACCCGTCTGTCTGTCCGTTAATCCAGCTGGCTGACGGCGAGCTCTCGACCTCCTCGTGCCAACTCCCCTCGCTTCATGCAAATATCACAAAATGTCGCCGGGTTTGTTGGCGCGCGCGCGCGCGCGCACACACACACACACACACACACACACACACACGTTCCTGTGTGTTTTAAACCGAGCGACCTCTTCGTCTCTGTTTTCGGTTTCCTCCTTTGTTTATTATTATTCTTTCAGTCGTTTCTTTCCATTCTCTGTCGCCTCCTGGATTCCCAAACGTAAAATGGCAGCAGGATGAGGCAGACAGGGCGGCGTACATTTTTAATGGAGGGCTTTTATTTTTTAACAAGCCTTCGTTCCTTCTTCATTTAGCTCGATGAGGAGAGAAGATGAGGACACAGATGGAGGAGAAAATATAAATAAATTACACAGGAACTGATGCGCTGCTGGTTCAGTTAGCGCGGCCACGCCCGTTTTCCCATCATGCCTCGTGTTTAAAGCATCTGACAGGATGACAGAGAAACGTAATCACCGATGAGGGGGATATTTATCGTCCTCCGCTGAAACCCAGGTTTGGGTTTGATTCTCGGATTTTTGGTTTTTAGAAACAAACTCCGACGGTGGCAGAAAGCGTGACGTGAAGATCGTTTTCTAATTAAAATAAAACAGCTGTTCAACCAAAAACTGGGACATCAGAAAGTCTTTGAATGCACCAACTCCCCAGTGATGCATTCAAGGACCCTCACAGATCTGAAATCCTCCTCCTAAGCCACTGAAACCCCACGCCATTCTTTAGCACCACATTTAGGATGTGTGTGTGTGTGTGTGTGTGTGTGTGTGTGTGTGTGTGTGTGAACACACCACCATAATCAGGGAGCCTGATATTTCACTTTGACTAAAATCAGACATTTTCCAACTAAATTCTGTTCATTCAGACTCAAACAAGATACTAGAGCCTCTTCTATTAAAAAAGGTACACATTCTATATGCTTTTATTGTGAAGGGTCAAAATGCTCTAAATCGAGTCGTATGCGACTTCATCCAACAGATTTAAACTTCATCCTGGTGTAAAATGATCCTGAATGAACAGGATTCCAGTTTTTAGGGTCAGACTTTTCTTCTTGAAGCTTCAACCTGCTGATTCGGACTCTGATTTAAAGAACTAAACAGCCTTTTCACATCTTTTTTGTTTGTTTTACATCCTTCCTGGTTTTTATGTTCTAATTTACAAACTTAAATTCTGATTATGTAAGACATATTTTTGGTTTACCAGCTATTTTTTGGTGAATCTCGACTTTGTTTGGCTTTTATGTATACGAGTTATGAGTGCTCTGTTATTGATATTCAAATGAGTGTATTTTCACTACTTTGTGATGGTGCTGCTTGATGCTATAGGTGCGTTTTGTTCAGGTAGTAACTGTTGATTTATTCTTTAAGTGGACGTGCAGCCTGTATAGACTGGTAAAGGTTAAATGTTGGAGGCTTTCCCCCTGCTTGGCTGAACTTGGACCCTAGAGGTTAACGAACACTGTGCAGTCATGTGATTAGCGTTGTAGGGGACAAAGTATCAATATGGATGAAAAACTGTTCCAGAAACTAAAAGTATCCTATCAAAAGGAAAAGTGTTGGTATCGCCCATCACTAGTTTAGAGCGTTGTGACGACTCGTGGCTACGAGCACATCAAATCTTAGCTCAAAACTTTAAAACTACCCTGTTTTAGTGTAGGCTAATTTAGATATGCTAAAGTGGCCATCTTTAATTGGGCTGACTCAAAAATTAATCAGCTGTATATGAACACGTAATGACTAAATTCTGAAAGTTTTATTAAAATCAGTCTAAACGCAGGGTTCTTGCAGGTTTCAGAACACTAAATTTTAGACCAAGAAGACGCATAAACAGGAAGCTAAATAAGGTCAAGATCAAACCACCGGTTCAGAGCTCTTCAGTAAACGAGACACTTCGCCTCTAGCTCACCGGTACCGAGTTGGAGCCCCTCTAGCTCACCGGTACCGAGTTGGAGCCCCTCTAGCTCACCGGTACCGAGTTGGAGCCCCTCTAGCTCACCGGTACCGAGTTGGAGCCCCTCTAGCTCACCGGTACCGAGTTGGAGCCCCTCTAGCTCACCGGTACCGAGTTGGAGCCCCTCTAGCTCACCGGTACCGAGTTGGAGCCCCTCTAGCTCACACGTTACGTTACACCATTTAAGCGGCACACTGCCAGTGCCTTTTAGCTTCCAACACACAGCGGGATTTGTAGAGGTACGTTTTCCACGAGGTACGGAGTCCACGAGCTAACGCTAAGCTAACGCTAAAGCTAAAACAATAGCTACAGGTTATTGTAGCTCAGTACTTTACCTTAAACTATTTTTCTTGGCTCCGTGCGCTCGGTCCTGCTGCCTGTTTGTTCACACAGTGAATAGCGTTAACTTTATAGATCTAACTTAAATATAATATAAAGAGTACTTTAGTAAGTCATTTTATAAAACCTTTGACAGTGTGAATTAATCCCTGTGTGCATGTTTTTCAGGTGACGAAGTCTTGGAGATGAGGTGAGCAGCTGAGAAAGCCATGCTGCAGAAAATGACTTTAACCACAAAATAAAGTGTTTGTAAAATGGAGTGGTATTTTTTTCATGTCTAATACTACCCAGTTATGGATATTTAGAAACAATTATTGATACAGGTGAGGGAGCAAGCTGCTAAGTTTGTTTTCACTGTTGCTTCAGTGATTCCAGTACTTTATTAATTACTAGTACTGTTTATACACATCTGGGAAAGTCTGTTAGCTTACATATAAATGTACAGTATAGTCCTTATACAGCCTTAAAATATTGTGGTGAATATACTTCTGTTGTTAAACTAGATTTCCTGTCTGAGGTACAAATGAATTTACCATTCTGTTATAATGTAAGATTTAAATGTAGATTAACTTTGTTCCACTTGTTAAATGCAGCTAAGTCTGTTCAAAATTAAGAAATAAAAGTTCACCAGGTCTGCAATTTAAAAATAACGTTTTAGTTTTTTTTTAAAAACTGCTTTCGATTGAGGCATTTCCTGTCGTGGTTGTGACGTCATTTCCTGTCGTGGTTGTGACTCCATTTTAGACGCCATTTTTGAAGTCTGTAGCCAGATCCTCTTGGGAAATTTGGGCGTTTTTTTAGACTTTTTTAGGCCTAAAATTTAACGTCATGAATTTTAGACTTTTTTAGACTCCGCGGGAACCCTGTAAACAAACACCATCACCACACACCTTTCAGACACAGACAAAAGCCCAAAAAGACAAAATTAAACCCAAATTTTATATTTCCTGAATGAGTTTAGTTTAGGTGTTGGTCAAAAGCATCAGTGTAAAAACTTGTCATCACCTTCGCAGATGATTGTTTTATTTAAAATAACAATAAAGAGTTTGAGAATAAAAACAGAGAAAGAGGAGGAGCTGTAAACGTGTTTATGTGTGAGAGAGCGGCGATAACACAGGAAGAGGGAGAGAGAGGAGGGAGTTTCTGGGTCAAGACACACACACACACACACACACACACACACACACACACACACACACACACACACACACACACACACACACACACAGGTAAATTCATCACAGTTATAAACAGTTCGGACACGTCTGCCACAGCAACACGACAGACGAGGAACATTTCACTGAATCCCAATATCTCATCCCATATTAACGGGAAATCTGCTATTCCAATTGTCAGTTCCTATTAATGTTTCAGACAAAAACACAAACAACAAAAATAAACACGTTGGTCAAAAGGACAGAACAGGATGAAGAAGAGAACGAAACAGGAAGTCTGATTATATCTTGCTGTCGAGCTAAAAGTGAGAAATTTAATTTTCTGTTAATGTTTCTGTAAATAAAAACTTTACTATTATTTACATTTTATTAAATAAAAACCTTGATGCATAGAATTATCTTATTACATCTGTTTGATTTGAACCAATAAAGAACAAAAAGCAGACATCCGTCACTGTAATGAGAAGACTAGAGATCATAATCTGAATTTAATCAGTTTAATAAAATCATCATACCTGTTAAGAATTAAGTTAAGAATTAGTCTTTGCTTTTTAGACTCGAAAAACAAAATTAAGGTAGAAAACCTCAGTAAATAAACGCGTTTAAAGCCCAGAGAGGATAAAAGTCTCTTTCAGAAGAAGAAAAAAACCCAGCCACGCTCCTTCCAGCAGATTAATCAGACTTTAACTTCTTGTTTCACATTTATTTATCAACCCAACCTCTGGAAACTGAGATTTTTATGAGGTGACGCCAAAGTTCAAGAAATTATTACAAGAACAAGAAAACAACTCATTTTAAGGCACTTCTTTAGCTCAGACACATTGGAGATTTAAACTGTAAATAAACTGGACTGTAGTGTCACACGCACACACACACACACACACACACACACACACACACACACACACACACACACACACACACACACACACAGAAACAGAGCCATAAACTGTACAGTCTCTCCTCTGTGCGAGTTGACAGAAAGCACCTGTTAAAACAACGTTGGCGTTCAGAAACATGGCGGCGTGTTGAGTTTGGACCTCCTCAGAAGGAAACGCTCTGCAACATTTTCCAGTGGCGTGACGAGCATGTATGGATCTCTGTGACGGCTTTACGGCAGACTCAACGCTCAGCAAACACGGCGCAGAAAAGTAGAAGTAAAACGCGAAAATAGGAATGTGTCAAGTGGAAAACGTGATGTGATTTGTTTGACTGGTAGTTCTACAAAAAAGAAACAACAACAACAGGAGGGCTTAAAATGCACCAATCAGCTTTCTAGGATTCTGATTTTTGGTAAAAATCTGATCCGTCTGATTTCCCTTTGCCAAGTTGTTTTAAGTGTAGACAAAATGGATTTATTGATTAAATTTAGGTCCTTTTCCCTAATGATTCAATAATTTAGTAGGTATGAAAATAGCTAAAAAACAAAACAAAAAACATTAACTAGAAAACTGAATAAGAACTGGACAGAAAGTCAACAAAATGTTAACAATAAAAGTTAGAAAACTTAAGAAAAACTAAAGAAATAAGGAATTAATCTAAACTTCTGTGGTTTATATGAGTTTCAAATTTAAAATATTTTTATATTTAACATCCCCACTTCTCGTTTTTAGGCACGTTTGACATTTTACTTTGTTTTTTCCTAGTCATATTTTCATGAGTCCAACATCTTTTTTGTGTTCTTGCAGACTTAAAAAAGTAATCCTAGTAAAACCTGACAAATGCAACAGGACTTTAGCTTTAGTTTTGTTTTATTTAGCTTTGCCAATTTAAGCAGAAAAGTGCAAAGTACCAGGCTTTTAAATCACACTTAGTTCTCTATTAATGTGAGTTTAGTTTCTGAGAGTTGTTTAGGTCTTTCTTGACATGGTTTGTATTTTCTGGCCACATTTTAGAAAAGATGGTTTGCTGATAACCTTCAGAGGATAAAATTCAAAGCTACATTATAAGTACTTTTAACAAGTAGAATTGGAAAAGTTATTTCTTCTTTAAAATGTATCATAAATCCTTGTACTTTTTGGCACAATTCTTTTTTTTCCTGCTCCTTCAAATCAAACAGCAAAGTGCAAAGTACCAGGCTTTTAAATCACACTTAGTTCTATATTAATGTGAGTTTAGTTTCTGAGAGTTGTTTGGGTCTTTCTTGACATGGTTTGTATTTTCTGGCCACATTTTAGAAAAGATGGTTTGCTGATAACCTTCAGAGGATAAAATTCAAAGCTACGTTATAAGTACTTTTAACAAGTAGAATTGGAAAAGTTATTTCTTCTTTAAAATGTATCATAATTCCTTGTACTTTTTGGCGCAATTCTTTTTTTTTTTCTGCTCCTTCAAATCAAACAGCAAAGTGCAAAGTACCAGGCATTTACTTTGTAGTAAATGTTCCATGAACATGAATGAACTCACTTCCTTTAATGAGTTGTTTGGGTCTTATACTTTGAACACATTACTCAAAAATGATTTGCTGTTAAACTGACGATCAGAATCAAAGCTGCATAATAAATACTTTTTACAAGTAAATTTTTTTTTAATTGTTTCATATTTTCCCTGTTTGTTTTTGAACAACTCTGTTAAATTTGCTCTGTTAATTTAAACATTGCAGAGTACCAGGTGCAGAGTGCAGAGTACCGGGCTTTTAAAAGGTAGTTAAGTCAAAATAAAGCAAGTCAACTTTCTGGGAGTTAGGGTTTTGTTGACCTGGTTTGTATGCAGTATTTTTTTTTTTTGCTTACATTTCTTAAAAGTGATTTGCTGTTAAAAAGTCTGGGGATTAGATTCAAGGTTGAGTTGTAAGTACTTTTTACAAGCAAAATAAGAAAATAATTCATTGTCTCTTTAAACTACTTTTCCATTTCTTGTCTAAGTTTTTTTTTCAGGTCAATTTGTGACCAAACGCCATGTTTATTAACTGATTGTTGGAGTTGTTTAGGCTTACCGTAATTTCCGGACTATAAGCCGCTACTTTTTTCACTTGCCATGGACCCTGCGGCTTTTACAATGGTGCGGCTTATCTGTGGGTTTTTTAACGGCCAGCAGGGGCGCACTATCAAGGAAACACCAGAGAAGAGGCGGGACAGTTCGTGCCAAATAAATAGAGCAACACAAAGCAACGAGAGCATAACAGAGTAGGAGAGCGAGACAGAGGACGTATGGAAAACAAACGGAGAACTGCATATGATGCTGCTTTTAAGTTAAAGGCAATTGATCTGGCTGTGAAAGACGGAAATAGAGCTGCTGCGCGTACCCTTGGCATCAATGAGTCAATGGTGAGACGTTGGAGACGACAGCGTGAAGAACTGGGTCAATGCAAAAAGACCAAAAAATCCTTTAGAGGTAAGAAAAGCAGATGGCCAGAGCTTGAAAACTTTCTTGAAGACTGGGTGAACACGCAGAGAGCAGACGGCCGGGGTGTTTCCACCGTGCAGATCCGACTGAAAGCCAAAACAACCGCCAATGAAATGAATATTGAAGATTTTATTGGTGGACCATCATGGTGTCTCAGATTTATGAGACGAAAAGGACTGTCCATCAGGGCACGGACGACTCTGTGTCAGCAACTCCCTCCAGACCACGAGGAGAAAATAGCGAACTTCCGCGAATTTACACAGAAAAAGATGAATGAACATTCCATCGGACCGGACGAGATCATCAACATGGATGAAGTGCCTCTGTCCTTTGACCTGCCTCTTACAAGGACTGTAAACAAGAAAGGTGAATCGTCCATCACACTGAGAACAACCGGCCACGAGAACAAATTTCACTTGTGTTCTGGGCTGCACCGCATCTGGAGTAAAGCTTCCACCGATGGTGATTTTTAAAAGGATCACTATGCCAAAAGAAAAATTCCCAAAAGACATCTTGGTAAAAGTCAACCAGAAAGGGTGGATGATGGAAAACATAATGAAGGAATGGCTAAATGAGTGCTACGTCAAGCGACCTGGCGGATTTTTTCACCAAAAAAAAGCGTTGCTCGTTCTGGACAGCATGAGGGCTCATATAACGGATTCGGTGAAAGCAGCCATCAAGAGCACAAACTCTATTCCAGCTGTGATTCCTGGGGGCACAACGAAGCATTTGCAGCCACTGGACATTAGTGTGAATCGTGCTTTTAAAGTGGCACTCCGAGTTCAGTGGGAGGCATGGATGACCAGCGGCGAGAAATCGTTCACCAAAACTGGTCGCATGCGAAGAGCAACCTTAGCTCAAGTCTGCCAGTGGATCCTGACAGCATGGAAAAGTGTGAAAACATCCACGATCACCAACGGGTTTCGGAAAGCTGGACTGTTGCGTGACGGTGATGAAGAGGATGGCGCGACAGCTGAAGCCGTTCTTCTGAGGCTGTTCGATTCAGACACCGAGGAAGAGGAGTTCGTTGGTTTTGAAGGAGAAAGAGTGGCTGACGAGTCCATTCTGGGTCTGTTTGTTTCAGACACTGACGACGAGGACTTTGGGGGTTTTAGTACAGACTAAAACGATGACACGGGACTGATCTTTCTGTTTATTTTGATAAAATAAACGGCAGCGTTACTGCACATTTAGAGCTGTGTTGGCAGTTTTCAGAAAAGATGCTGGTTATTTTGTTAAAAAGAAAACTAATTTAGCCCTTTAACGTTATTGCCTTTTCAAGCGTTGCTTTGTTTTGTTATATACTGCGCTACTACGGTAGGCCGACTGCAGGACCTGCGCTGGGAGCGCATTGTTTTATTTTTACACGCATAAATGTGTTTCATCAGGTCAAAGATGTGAAAGTTTGATTGATTGATTAAAAGATTTTTTGTTGTTTTTTAAATGTTAATAAACGGGACGCTTTGCGTTCCCAAACAGTCATCTCTGTCCCGAGTGGTTGACTTTTTTCCCTCCTGTCATTTTGACTGACAGGATTTTAAAAAATCCGGTCATAATCTATTTTTATCCATCACTTATTAATTAAAAAATTATAATAATTACATTTTCAGTAGCATTATTTCATTACTTTTGTATATTATTCTAATTGTTTCTAATCTTTTCATCCTCCACTGACTGTCGCGGTTTGGAGAACCTGTTTAGAAGCTGCAGATCGCTCTGTTCCAATTATTTGATTGATCTAACACTGGGCCCATGAGCACATAAATCCATAGGATTACGGTAGACACTAAATTAGTCGATCAGCCAGTCATCATATAGAAATTTCTAAAAACTTCGTTCGGAGTTGAGCGCAGCAGCAGGTGCAGCTCTGTGTGCTCCGCGGGACTCTGATTACAGAATATTAACGTTCCTTATGAGATCATGAGAGAGATGAGGGTTTCACATATTTTTCATTAAAATACTCAGGGGAAAACCTGGCGCTGCTGTTTAATGCGGACCTCCTCGCGGGTTAGTGTTTGGAGTCCAGTTCTATGTGCGCGCGGCTCGCGGAGCAGATTTTGCGTGTCAACAAG
>SSNR01000257.1:336184-358734 GCA_006937965.1 Callopanchax toddi | reverse complement strand
AATAATAATAATAATAATAATAAAAAATTTAACTTATATTGCACTTTATATTTTGCAATCTCAAAGTGCTACAGCGGAGAAGGTTAAAATAGCTGAGTCAACACTCATAAAACAAGTTTAAAAAAGTAAAAGGGGCGGCTACAGAATAAAACTAACAAAAAGCTTTTCTAAAAAGGTAGGTTTTCAGGTTCTGTTTAAAAGCATCCACAGTTTGTGGAGACCTTAAGTGGACAGGGAGGGAGTTCCACAACCTCGGAGCAGCAGAGGAAAAAGCCCGATCTCCCATGCTGCAGAGCTTGGTTCTGGGGGTTTGAAGCGTGTTCGCTTTTACGGAGCGAAGGATGCGTGTGGTCGGGGAAGTGAGGAGTTCCTTTAGGTAGTGGGGGGCTTGACCGTAAATGCACTGGTGGGAGAGGAGGCAGAGTTTGTATTCTATTCTAAGTGGGACAGGGAGCCAGTGAAGTGCTTTCAGAATGGGGGTGATGTGCTCATGCTTGCGCACCCTCATCAGGATCCTGGCAGCGCTGTTCTGGATGTACTGTAGTCTCTGGAGGTTCTTGCCAGAGATCCCGATGAGATGACTAAAAACTAAAAAGTCTAGCGCTACCTCTGGTTGCGCAATCATGTGCTTTTCACGAAAGATTACCCAATGGCGGTATAAGGGGGGTATGGGGGTGGTGGTCGCGCTGTTGACTACGTGCAGGATTACACAGACGTGAGTCGGGAGTAGTGATGGGACTAATGGTTCTTTGATGGGAGCCATTCATTGGTGAGCCGTTTTCCTACGTGTTTTCTTTGTTTTTGCAACATTCTGCAACTAATTAACACTGACAAGTGGTCTGTTCGAAACTGATGGCCCCGCCCTTTTGCACAGCTGCACCTTTGACAATGAAGGCAGTTTGACTTCTTTTGTTATCTTTAATGTTTCAACTCATCCTATTGAAAAACAGCCATTCACACCTCCAACGGATTCCTCACCCAAGTGGCAGCCAGACAACTGCTCTCCACACCTCTCCCTCCCCCCTCAGCCCCCCTGCTGCATTAGCATTAAAACACCCGCGGCTTATATTCCGGTGCGGCTTATGTGTGGACAAATCTGCAATTTCCCCCAAATTTAGCTGCTGCGGCTTATAATTAGGTGCGCTTTATAGTCCGGAAATTACGGTATTTATCCAATTAACTTAAATAACGACACCCAACATGGAGGTAAAAGGTGAACTTTTAATTAAAATGAGCATATTTTAGCACTATTTATTAGCACACATTGAACAGAATGTCACATGTTTCTATGTTAATGGAAACCAAATGAAAACGGTTTAAAATCTAATTAGACTATAAAATAGAACATAATATAAAGACAATACCCAGCAGAATGATATATAAGTTTGTGTGTAATTACTAGAATACAAATGGAGATTATTTTAATAACATTCATAAAGCCGGACATCTCTTTGTCCACTGTGAAGTTTAATCTCCTATCAACCCCATCAAGGCTTTCCAGGAGATCCAGCAGCAGGGATTAGTCCCGTGTTATTGTCTGTGATATTCCTGCTCTGTGTGTTGGAACAACTATTGGTTTGGTTCTGAAGTAAATGGAAGCAGCCGACTTTTATCAGCTTAAAGGAATGAATTTAGCTGGGAATTAAACTGCATTAGAGCATTTTACCAGCAAGTGATGCAGATTACGAGTCGTCTCAGCGACTGTAACGCTGCTTAATGGAATGAGAGGGTTGGGATGGTGGTGGTGGGGGGTGGGGTGTTCTCTTGACCCTTCATGTCCTTTTAAAGTGTGTCATCAGCCAAAGCGACCCGTCTTTACTCTGTCCCGTTCAGAGACGTTATTCACGCCACCATTTTGGACATTTTGAGTGCTACGGGGTTCTTTCACACCTTTGACACTTTTGAAGGGTTTTCCAGCTTCTAACATCAGTGATGATTTACACATAACGGTGGATATACCCTCAAAAGGATTGATTTCACTTCTTTAGCTCATTAAAACTAATTTTGGCTGCACAGATGAACTGATGTTGGATAAGAGAGCCGATACCGACTCATGATTTTTGTTCTGCTGATACAGATTTGGTCTGATTTGATTCATCTCGTGATGGTTGGAAGTAGAAGAAGAAAACATTTAGTTGAGGTTTCTTTTCTTCACATTTATAACGAGATGTTTTTTTATTGACGGGACGAGACAGGATGAGAATGTTAGTGAGTGGTCTGTCAGACGCTCGAAATGCACGAGATTTCTGCCTGTTGTGTGTGTGTGATCAGTCTGTTAAAAGATAAGCATCCTGTCCTCTTTTGGACACGCCCACTGCCCTGGCATGCAGCACACATTCTGCACAACACACCTGGTCACTAGTCACATGATCCTCTTAGCATAACAGCCTCACCTGAAACAGGAAATACTAACAAATAAAATTATTAAAAAAAAAAAAAACAACCTTATATTTCATTATTTAATTATTAGAGATGCACCAACCCGCCCTGATACCGATCCCAATATTTGGGCTTTGTGGATTGGTCGATACCCGATATCCACCAATACTAATGCAAACACTAAAATACTGTAATATTAGAAACAAAAAACCTCAAACATGATATAACTTGGACCAGAAAACCCTCAAAACGGTGTAATTTTTTGAGTTACAGTATAAAGTAATGTTGTTTGACACATAGTTTCTCTGCTCATAATTAGTATAAAGTAGGGATGCACCGATACCAGTGGCTTCACTGTCTGTGACTTGTGATTTCTGTTGTAGTTTCCTATATTGAACACTAGGGGGAGCTATTGAGCTAAAGAGGAACAGTGTGGGTTGAGAGCTGGAGATGGTGCCAAATAGTTCATTTTATTTGGTAAAATGTGGAAAACTGCAATAATTTCACTGTGAAATCACAGAAAATGGTTATTTTTCACCTTATATTTTAGTTTTGTGATCATTTTTATTAATATATATATATATTTTTTTAAATCTAACTCAGTTATTTGTTGTAAAAAGCAGAGAAGAAAAATAAAACCTGTATTCCAATTTGTTGCATTTTTTGTGTGGTAGAAGTATCGGTACTCGGTATCGGCAAGTACTCCGATTTAAGTATCGGTATCGGTGAGTACTCAGATTTAAGTATCGGTATCGGATCGGTTTAGAAAAAAGTGGTATCAGTACATCCCTAGTATAAAGTGTAGTAAATAATATCGATCCAGTTTCGGCCAGTTTTACTGATCCCTGATACAGCTAAAAGACCTGGATCGGCACCGATATCCGATCCAGTATCGATATCAGTGCATCTCTAGTGATTATATAAATATATAGCAGCAGTGGAGAAATAAAACTGCCACTTTCCATTCACAGATCCTCCACCAGAGGGCAGCAGATACGTACAGGACTGGATATGGTGGGTTTTTGATGAAAGTACTAACACTAATACTCCATTTGGTGGCTTTAAGGCCTGAAGTGAGTTGATATTAATCAGTGACATTAGTCTACAAGGAGTTAACAATCAAACAGAGCAGAAATCAGAACCACAGAGTCTGTAAAATCCAAGGTTTTCTTCCTCATCAACCTGGTTATTATCAGATCACTTTTAGTGTAAAGTCCCGTCATAGAAACTCGACGTATGAAGCTACTTCTGTGTTTATGATGTCTTCATGGCTGAGGACTGTAAACGTCTCAGTCCAACATCAGTTTACCACCTGTTCTCCCAGAGTTATGATCTCAGCCTGCAGGCGTCCCGGCCTAAATGTAAACAGCTGTGTGTGTGTGTGTGTGTGTGTGCACAAGGAACGACGACAGAATGCATCAAGACAGGAAAATCAAAACAGGAACGACAGCAAATAATACGGTAAATATGTTGTAAAATAAGAATAATGTGAGGATAGTTAAGAGAAGGAGATCTGCTACTAAACTAATGAAAAACAACAAACAGAGGTGGAAAAAGTCATGAGTGTAAAACAAGAGAGAAAAGGAATAAAAAACAGAGTCCAAACAACAACAACACAATACGTACAACAAAGGACAGGAAATACATCGTCTGATTAACCAAAGTGAAAACCTGCTGTCCTAAAAACAGATCCTCATACGCAGCTTCAAACTAAAACAAGAAAAACATCGGTACAATCTGAATCTGTGTGTATCAGAGAGAGAGAGAGAGGAGAGAGAGAGAGAGAGAGAAGGGGGAGAGAAAAAGAGTTTTTTTGTTTTTCCAATTTTGAGAATAAACTCATTTTAGAAGAAAAAACTTTCCCACAAATTAGTAGAAACCTTCTTAATAAAAATTACCTCAAACTTTCACCACAGATCAAAGTTATTTTTATAAGTTTGGAGACTCTTATTGTGAAGGGCTGCAGGAAGTTGTGAGTTCTGTTGTTGATGCACCAAATCTCAGACTGTTATTTTTTTATAGGTTATCAAGTAAAATCTCACCAGAACCATCAGTTTTAATAATAATAAAATCCTGTCAGATTCACTTCCTTAAGCTTTAAACTTTTATTCTTTTAATTCTCACCATTCCTTTTTTTTAATTCTTAAATAATTTGAAGATTTTGTAAAATTTCAGTCTTGACCTTTTCACATTCATGAAATTTCAACTTGAATCTCAACATTTCTACTTTTAAACCTCATTATTTTTACTTTATTTTGTCCTTTTTACTTTAACCATAACATTTTACTTTTATTCTGACATTCAACTTCAGTCTCAACTATCTATCTAATCAACTATCTATCTAATCAACTATCTATCTAATCAACTATCTATCTAATCAACTATCTATCTAATCAACTATCTATCTAATCAACTATCTATCTAATCAACTATCTATCTAATCAACTATCTATCTAATCAACTATCTATCTAATCAACTATCTATCTAATCAACTATCTATCTAATCAACTATCTATCTAATCAACTATCTATCTAATCAACTATCTATCTAATCATTTCAACTTTAAATGAATTTCTAAATGTCTTCAATAGTTTGACTTTATTCTTGTGATTTCAATTTTAGCCTTAGTTTGGGATTTTTCTTAATTTTGTGTTTTTGTCAAAATTTTGACTTTATTTTTATCTTTTACCTATGAATTTTGTTATTTTGGTTCCTAATCTTGAAAAATAAACTTTAAAAAAATCCAAACACTGTCTACTAGTCTAAAGCCGGTAACGTTTTTAGAAGATAATCTCTGTGCAGCTCGAGCCTTTGTGTTATTTTTCTTCATCTTTGAGGTTTGTAAACGACGTTTGGATACGTGTTCATAGACGTAGGCGTCTTTGGGGACGCTGCGTCATGTCCTTGCTCTGCTCAGCGGAGGCTTACAGCTGTTCTTTGTCATAAAGTAGTCCCAAGTCTAAAATAGTACCTGTAGTTCCTTCGTGTTATTTTCTATTTCCACTTACAGTTGATATGTTTATTAAGGTCACTAGGCTGAATTAGTATCATTAGTATCCAGGGTCCGAAATTAACACTCGCCAAATGTGACCAAATTGCTCCACTTGGCGAGTAAAATTTGGAGCGCCATCCGCCACATGGCGGCGAGTACATTTTTGCACCAAATCAGTTCTGTTTATCAGTCCTCTTCGATTGGTTTCTGTGACGCTCCTCTCCTGCCTGCATGCGACGTACGCGAAACGTGACAGTCGCACCTTAAGGCATTTCCACTGTTTATCGAGGTAGCAGCTCCGTGCTAAAGCTAGCAGCGAAATGTGGCGGTTTAGAACTGGAGTCAGCCAGTCTTCAAAAAGAAAAGTAATGGAACTGGAAGAAAACCCACCAGGACCAGTGGCAGCCAGAAGATTTAATGAAAAGTGGCGAACTGGAGATTTCGGTGGAGTTGATGATGACGCTGGCTACAGGACACAACAGATGTTGTGCAAAAGTCTGTTCCCCTGAATGTTTCTGTTCCCCCATGTCGAACCGCGAGCTTCACAGCACTTCTAAAAGATTTCTACAACACGTAGTCGTGTCAGAGTTGGTACTTTATTTAGTTCCTAGTAAATAAATGAATAAAAGTTCACATTTGTTCATTTTTTTGTTTTAACCACTGACAGAATCATTTGCTCCCGACACAGGGGAACAAAATATTTCAGGGGAACAGATTTCCGCGCAACACCGGAATCAAATGAGCTGCACCGTTTTCCACCAGTACACTAGAAATAAGAACCGTAACGACTCATTTGTCGTAGGAAATAAGACGATGAAGCTACAGGGACTTTGACCCACATGAGGCTGTAAGTGGCTCAAAGACTGTCAGCAGCAGGAGGCCAGGTTTCATGCAGAGAAAACAAGGAGTCTGACTAGATTTCAATAAAAGAGCTCATAAAAAATATTTCTAAAAAATAAAAATCTGAAATGATTAAAAAGTAGTTTTTCTTATTAATGATTGTTTAATTAAGTTGTCATTCCTTTCTGTTTGGATCTAACATAATATATTTTAGAATAACGAGCTTTGGGTAGATCTAAATCATTTAGAATTTTGGCCGGTAAAAAATATGTTTGGCCGGTAGATTTTATCATCTACCGGCCAACTTGGCCGGTGAGTCAAAAATGTAATTTCGGACCCTGTTAGTATCACTACCGAGTGAGTTTGAAGGACTTTTTTCTCACAATGCTAGTTGTTACCATTCACTTACAGTGTTTTATGCTAAGCTAATGCTAAAGGAGCATTGCTGGATCAGGATAACAGCTGTTCTGGTTACTAATGGTTTTTGCCCACTGACCCAACTCTGAGGAATCTGGCAATAAAGAAAAAATTATCCATTTAATCTAAATGTTTATACTTCAAATGTATCCATTTCAGCTTCATGTACATTTAAATTCTTTTCCACAACATTTTGAATCTAAACACCTGGAAGCAAACTGAATGTCTAATATTCTGTCCTAAACTCATTTTCCCAACAGTTTTGTTGGTTGAGGCTCCGTCAACGTTAATAATCCTGCTGCGTCCAGCCGTGCAGTAAAGAGGTTTTTATCCTACCCTGAATAAATAAACTCTGCTCCTAATAACAACACGAGAGGCCGTTCGTGGCCTTAAAACTTCCACGAGTAAACAGAGTTTTCTTCACTCGCCCTTCGCTCCACTTCAGTCTCTTTTTACGCCACTTAGACAAACATAAAAGCAAATGTTTGGCTCTTTTTCCAGATAAACAAAACATCATTTGTAAAAATGCTCAACATGAGGTAAACTGGACTAAAACTTCACGTCAAATAATAAAACACGGAGCCAAACTTGTGTCCAAACAGAGGCGTGTTTGGAAGAAACTCCAGATGAAGCAGATCCCATTGTTTCAAAACTCAAATGTTTTATGTCTAAAAAGACATAAAACAGGCTCTTTTATTTGAAATTTGTATTTAAGTGGAGCAGTTTAATAATTAATTTATTAGGAGTTGATTTCCTAAACAGTTTCTGAGACTAAAACTGGGACCTGGATGGAAACAGGTGAATATTAGAGCAATAAAAGAGCAAGAAACGAAATGACCTGTAGATGTTTTCTGTGCTGAACGGAAAGGAGCTGAGAGTAAAAGCAGAAACAGGTAGAAAGTTTCAGCTCCAGTCCAGATCTGAACATGTGGATGCATCTGGATTTGTTTTAACGCCGCTCTGTGTTTTATGTTCTGCATCCTTATGCCGCACAGCTGTTTGGCTCTTTATGTTTATTGTTTTCAAATGAAGAAAACATAATATAAAAAACGTTGGCGTTGTTTCATTTCACGTGTTCGGTTTGAACTCACGGCCTCCTCGCTCTGCTGCTTTTAGCTCCACGGAATGCATCTGTGATTTTAGCTTCCAGAGGATTTGATGTTGGGTTTAATTTAAACAAAATGAAGATTTTTGAGTCGTTTTTAAAGGAATTGACCAAAAATGACTTATAGATTAATATTTAAAAAACAAAACTATTTAAAAAAACACTAAAAGTTCTAGTTTTTTTCTCACTATCAGCTCTACTGGTTTCTTCTGTCGTAGCTGTTAGCAAAACGTTAGCAGCTAAACAAAACAAGCTAACGTTTTAGGAATCGGTCGGCACGGTACTAGACTGTACTTTACCAAAACAAACGATGGTACTAGACTGTACTTTACCAAAACAAACGATGGTACTAGACTGTACTTTACCAAAACAAACGATGGTACTAGACTGTACTTTACCAAAACAAACATCAGTACTAGACTGTACTTTCCCAAAACAAACATCAGTACTAGACTGTACTTTACCAAAACAAACATCAGTACTAAAAGTATTTTATAGTGTGTATACTACTGCGTATAAGTAAAACACTCAGGTCCTACCATGAGGGAGTGTCTGTTGGCCGATAGGAGTCCCGACCCGTAACCGCTGCCCAGAGGACCCATGGCGCCGTTGTGCGTGTGCGCGGCCCCGATGAGGCTGTGCATGTCGCCGTGACTGCTCGTCATACCCGTCGACGGTCCCACGGCGTGGCTCCGCAGGACGTGGATCGCATCGTCCAAACGCTCCAGGCGGTCCTCGATACGACTTTGCTGCAGAGCGACAGGCGGAGAGAAACCCTTTAGCAGCTCACAGGTTACATGTAGCATTTAAAAAAGTTTAAACACTTTATCAGGGTTCCTACAGGTTTCTTCTAGTCAAATTCAAGTCTTTTTAAGACCTTTTATATAAAAATTTAATACCCATTTCACAGACCGACCGACAAGGAAAAACTAAAAATTCTTGAACAGATGTTCATTTATTTTTAAAAGAAATGTGACAAGTATGACAAGTTATTTAATCAGAATAATGGTGGTTGACAAACCTTTGAGGTGAAACGCGATACGGAGAAGTTACATACAGCCGGATGTGGGTAGTAACTAGTTACATTTACTCAGTTACATTTACTTGAGTAACTTTTTGAAAATAATGTACTTTGAGTAGTTTTAATTCCCCGTACTTTTTACTTTTACTTGAGTAAAAGATTTGTTAAGTATCGCTACTCCTACTTGAGTAAAATCTCTGAATTTACTGTGAGGAACTTTACAGAAGAACAAACAGCTTTTAATAAAAATACACCAGACAGACAGACAGACACACCTACAGCTTATTAAAGGAGACCGCCTGTTTCTGCACCAGCTCTGTTTTCCTACTCTCATTTTCTATCTGTTGAGCTGGCTAGCTATCTTTATCTAGCTAGCTAGCTATCTTTATCCTGTCCTTTATCCTATCCTAAAGATAGCTAGCTAGCTAGATAAAGATAGCTGGCTAGCTAGCTGGCCGATACGATACTGGTATCGGTTAAAGTCACCCGATACCAGGAACCGATACCAGTGGCTTCACTGTCTGTGACTTGTGATTTATTTTGTAGTTTCCTATATTGAACACTAGGGGGAGCTATTGAGCTAAAGAGGAACAGTGTGGGTTGAGAGCTGGAGATGGTGCCAAATAGTTCATTTTATTTGGTTAAAATGTGGAAAACTGCAATAATGTCACTGTGAAATCACAGAAAATGGTTATTTTTCACCTTATATTTTAGTTTTGTGATCATTTTTATTAATATATTTTATTTTTTTATCTAACTCAGTTATTTGTTGTAAAAAGCAGAGAAGAAAAAATAAAACCTGTATTCCAATTTGTTGCATTTTTTTTGTGTGGTAGAAGTATCGGTACTCGGTATCGGCGAGTACTCAGATTTAAGTATCGGTATCGGATCGGTTTTGAAAAAAGTGGTATCGGTACATCCCTATTTTAAATAATTCTCAACATATCCAAGACTGATTATAAAATACATCTCCCAACCACCAAACATTTATTTTATGATAAAGGACATGTTTTTGTGCTTTTTCACACATCCTGTAACCATTTAAATGGTTAAAGTCCTGATAATTGAACATTTGATTGTTTGGATCAGGACTGAAGTTGATCAAAAGATTCAACTCGTATAGGCAGAAAAAATATATTCCTAGCAGTTTCTTAGGAAGTGGACATTTAAAAAAAACCTTTTTGTTTGTTTACCAGAGAGTGCAGCGGGGTCTCGTAGTTCGGCGACGACGCTCCCGGTCCGTTCCTCGACCAGACGCCTGAACTGGCAGCTGGGACAGAGCAGACAGGGGGACATCATCAGGGGCAGGAAGTGAGAGACAAGAGACAGCATGGGAGACTTCACTGACCCTGAGAAGTTTGTCTGTTTTTGTTTTGTCTGTGTGTGGATCAGAGCCAGAAGAGTCTCAAAGAAAAAGAGAACGACGTTCCACACGAGGACGGTTCTCACTGAACCCACTCGTGGCGTTCAGACATAAAAGACACAGCGACGAGAAACAGAAGACAGAAACAAACCCGTCTTATCTCATCGCTAAAATGCTAATGTCAGGCTGTTGTCTCTGAAAGTGTACAAGTGGTCGATTAGCCAAAGCTCTCAGCAGAGTAAACAAGCTTTTGTCTGTTTGTTCCAGCCTTTGTGGCGTCGCTGCTCTGAAGAGCCTCACCTGATTCAACAGGTCTCATTAGCAGGTAGGCAGCGCCCAGACGGCGACTTGAGAGATTTACATTTATATCAGGCTTCGAGAGGCAACGGGACGCCGAGCTGAAAGTCCTCCAGGGCCACAAAAATGGCACTTATTTAATTTATAACACACCAAAAACCTAACCTGTTCAACACCTCCTCAAGGGGGGAGAAGGAGGTGTGTCACAGACAGAGGAAGAGAAGACTCTCTCTCCTTTACTACAGACAGAACTGACAAAGCTACTGGGATGAGCAGAAACGTCTTCAGAGAACCAAATCAGTCCAGTTGACTTTATTTAAACCCTTTTTTGGATTATCATGACCTGATGACTGAGAACCTTCACCAGCATACCATGAGAGACTTTCATGACTTGCCATCATTTCAATAGAAAGCAAAGTGGACTTAATAACAGCCTAACAAGCATCACTGTTAGTGCACAGAAAGTAGTGCTACCTGTACAGTTTAGTTGATTTGTTCCAGTTATATTGTTTGGCTTTTTTCAGGGATTTCTACTTATCATTTTTAATATATTTTACTGTGCTTATTTTTTCCATATTATTTTCGTTTCTTTTCTTATGTTGATATTGGCTTTTTATTGGTTCTTGCTGCTGTTTGAAATACAGATTTCATAAAGTAAAATGATTTGTTTCTTGCTGTTCTTTATCAGCCTTCACCATTATAATTTTAAAATGCACATGCTAAATGTTTACATTATTTAAAAGGCTGATATACATTTTGAAATAGAAAATATGTTTAGTCAGTGTCGGATGCTGTAGGTTATGTATATAGAAACCTAGTTTGAGGGCCCCTTGGAATCTTTTGCTTGGGGCCCCATGAGACCCTTGCAGCCCCACTGGAGGCAGTCAAATATTTAATATAATAAGTTTGTGTGGCGACAAAGTTTAAGATGCGACTCCTCCACTTCCTCCGGCTCTGGGTGGTGACGTAGGGTGTCGGACATTTGAAGTGTTCCTGAAGTTCTGGACTTTCATTTTTCAGAATTTACACACTGAATATATCATGTCAAGTTCCTTCTTTCCCAGGAGATAGTCAAACCCAAAGTGCCCCCAAACATTAGCCTTCAGTGAAGACGTATTCGTTTTTTCTCTACATGCAGAAACGTCAGGCTACCATCTAAAGCTACTTAGCTAACGTTGGTAGCGCGGCGGACTAGATGACACACTACGAGGGCCGCTGCCTGACAAACACTACAGGTAAGCTGGGAAATGTTCGTTTGTCTCAGGTCATAAACTTCACTAAACTGGTTTTAGTGGAAACCTAACCCGAGGTAAACCATCCCTGAGAACATGTTAGATATTACACCTCTCCTCCATCCTTCCTCTCTTTACTCTGTCGCTCTCCATCCTCCTCCTCTGCCGGCCTTATTGTTGATCTCCTTCCTGTTGCTCTGATCTCGTCTCATTAGCGCATGTTTCTGTTTTTATTGTCTCTCCCCTCTCCTTTATTCATATTACACGCTCATTTCCATATGCTAATGAATGCATAATCACCTGGGTACATTCATGTGCAAATACAAATATATGTATTAAACGGCGGGGTAAATTATTCTGGGTCCGATTCTGTAAAACACCCTCACAGAATTAGCCCCGGATATCAATTTGCATGTAGTTTGCTCTAATAAGCTTCATTTCTAATTTGTTAAAAGTGGAGTAACTCTGACACAATGATAAACACCAATTATGGTTTCGCAGGCAATATCCTCGGCAGCTATAATGATGATGAGGAAGAGGAGGAAGAGGGGAGCGGCTCTGTGTGCGGAGCTGCTACGTTTGTGAGCGATTTGTCGAAGTGGCGCCCGTAATTAAAGCTATCAGTCACAAAGCGAGGTGGAGAAATATCAAACGGTGTGCGTGGCGGCGACAATTAGAGACAAATCTGACACAACTATTATTAGAAAAAGTGATTTTTCACTTTAAGGAGCAGCTCGAGTTTACAGCATCTGCTGAGAGGAGGAGTAATTGGTGGAGAGAGGAGGAGGCATGTGGAGAGGAGACGAAGCAAAACCAAGGTGTTAGCTTATTACTTTAACCTACACTGACTTCAAATTAAAAGAAATCCACTTTCATTTTAGAAGAATGTTTTAAATTTGAGGTAAATGAGTTTATTTAAGTAAAACGATCTCTTAGAAAAAGCTGCACTCAAACCTGTTAATTCTCAGTTCTCTTGAATTTGATTCTAATTAGGATTAAATGCTCTTTAAAAACTCACCACTGATCGCGTGACGAAGAGTTTTTCTGGTTAAACCAAAGCTCTACTTCATGATCCACTCTGTTTTCTGTCAAACAGCACCCCCTGCTGGAATGTCACATCATTTTTCCTTTGTTATTTTGCGATGTACAAAACATTTTGGGGCTAAAATTTGGAATTTGGTTGAACATAAAGTTACAGCAACATTTTTAAATTAGGGAAGTCTTGATTTAGTCTCAACACATTGTTCTCGATCTCTAGCCTAGTATATATATATATAGACCACTGTGGTGCGCGCACCCCCAGAGCTGCCACTAGGGGGTGCTCAAGATGAAAAATGTAATGGTGGAAAAATGTAATACTTACACATTTACAGTGTTTTTTTCCCCACTCAGTAAAAATGTGTAAATAAACATTATTGTGTGGAGCTGTGGGACAATATTTGGATGAACTCTGAGTCTTTTTTCTGTCAATCATGTGAACTCTTTTGAGCAGACCTTTATTTTGAAGGCAATAACTTTTACTATTAGTTCCGGGGCAAAGTCGAGGAGCTGCTGGACTGTTTACCTCATCAAATGGATATTATTTATTCAAAGAATCCTTCTTGACAGCTTGTAACAACTCTGCTGATTGATTCCATGTGTGTCCTGATTTAATCAACTCCATGGTGAGTCGCTTTCTTTGTTTCTTTTGTTTTTACTAAAGATGCAGCGCTACTTTCTGCTGCCGATGAGCTAATGGCTAACGGAGCTGGGTGTTCATTTAAAAACACTAATCAGTTAGTTAAGAGAACCGTCAGCTTAATCCAGTGTAGTAACCTCCTGCTCACTTCCAAACATTTGATCAGCACTCCCCCATACACACCCGCTGTCTTTACAAGATAAGCGCATCACATGGAAATACGAGGGGCATTTACTGACCGTAGGACGCGCGACTCTCACAGTAATCCCCGGTTACATATAAAAAGCGATTTATTTAATTATTAAACACTCAAAAGTATCGAAAATTGGTGACATTAACGATTTGTAGGTACCAGGGATTGGTTCAAATGTGAAAGGCATCCATCCGGGGACTGAGGGTGCGAACACGGCTGGGACATAGAAGGGGGTGCGGGCAAAAAAAGTTTGGGAACCGCTGTACTAGACCATCAGATCGATCTGCTGACTTTGGTCTAGTCAGGAACCTCTGCAGCCCACTGATTGGTCCAGTCAGTCTCGTACTGGGCCAATCAGGTGGGCGTCAGCGATGATGGCAGCGCTCCGACTCTAAAATTAAACAACATGGCGGCAGCTCGGGAACCGCGTTCGTTTGAAACGACTTCTTTGGACGATTTAGATTTGGTCTTTTCTCAAAGACGTGAACAGATAGAGGAACTTACGGCTTTTATTTTGAAAGAGGATTTATTGGGATACGGTAATAAGCTTTATCTACCAGCTGGTTCCGGTTGTTGCTAAACGGCTCTGATTGGTCTTAGCGCTATCCAATAGCATGTGGAGACAGTTTGATTGACAACCGTTGATCCCGCCCCTACTCGAGCTCTATTGTTGACCTACTCGCTCTGGTTTACGTCAGCTGGATGTAAGATGACACCAGCTCTTTACTGGGCCAAAAAGATTTGCTCTCATCAGGAGCTGGAGGCAGGTTAAAGGAGACCAGCAACCAATGAGATCCCCGAGTCAGTTTCACTAATCCTCTGATTCATTTACAACATAATCCTCAATGTGAAGAAGTCAGATTATTATTGCCTTTAATCTTCAGGTCAGAACACGGGGGTCAAGTCCCCGCTCATGTTGAGAGCGCTGTAATCCGCCCACTTCTAAAGAAACACCCTTCTCTCTTTAGCAGCTACTATCTCTAAATGACTGTTTATTTCCAAGATCCTGGAAAAGGTTGTAGCTGAACAACAGCAGGTCTGGACAAACAGCATCTGACAGTTTTCAGTCAGGTTTCCATACAGCTCATTTTGCTCAAACAGCTGATCTTAGAGTCTCCAGTGACATGCTGACTAGAAGTGAGGCAGGAAAATGTTCTGTTCTGTTCTACTGGACAACGTTGACCATCAGTGGGTAGGCCTATGAAGGTCTGGGCTAGAGGGGTTCTGTCTGAGGTTATGTCTATGTACAGGTCCTCCACCACCTCCTGTAACCACGGTGTCCCACAAGGTTCTGTGTTGGAGACTCTACAGTTCCAGAAATCTTCTACCATCTTTGTGCAGGTTAAATTTTAATGTATATCTCCTTTAAGCCTCATTAGATGTATGAACTACCGCTGATGTGTTCAGACTATTAAAAACTGAATGACTGGGAACTTCTAAACTGAAATCCTCCTTTGTGCTCCGGACAAGCTGGTTCCTAAAGTCAGGGATCGTCTTGGCTTCATTTTATAAACCCTCTGTTAGACAATGTCATTGGTCCTGTGGTATCTGGACTGTGATTGGCTCCTGGTTACCTGTGAGAGAGGGCGGAGAGCCGACTGGGGTGGAGGGGTTGGATGAGAAGCTGTTGTTCGTGTGATCCGGAGAATAGATCTGGAACATTTTAAAAAGAGACCATTAAAATGTGAAATCCCTGAAAGGACCTCAGCAGAACACAGAGAAAGGAACCAGAGAACGAGTACTGTGTGTGTGTGTGTGTGTGTGTGTGTGTGTGTGTGTGTGTGTGTGTGTGTGTGTGTGTGTGTTGTAGTTACCGATGCGAGTGCTTTCCCTAAGGCGTCTCCTGTTTGAGAGCTGCTGGCTGCTCCACTCTGTGCTCGGTTAGCTGTGACACACAAAGACACACAACACACAGGGGGAAACACACAGGGATGTATTCTTGTAAATAAGGATGTTGTTAACTACATGTTTAATTATTCAGCCCATCCGTTCCACACACAAACTGGCAAAACATGTTCATTAAAACTGGAAACCTCACTTTGGAAACACATAAAGCTAAAAATCCAACACGAATTCATCCTGTTCCACGACGTTTACTTTTCATCCATCATTTGTTTTTTCTTTGACTTGGATGAAAGGAGTGAGCTCAGGAGACCAGGTGAGTTATTTACCTACAAAAGGACATTTTGACATCACTCAAAGTGGGCGGAGTCTCTAGACAGGGTATATGCAGGAATCTTGAAGTTAAATTCAAGACTTTTTCAAGACCGTCTCAATATTTTTAATACCTCACCACCATTCTGGTTATGCGGCAGCGTTCACCGAGATTCTCTTCCATCTTAACATTTCGGTGCGTTCGTAATCCTCACCGGGAACAACAGAGCGTACATTGTGCTTTTGAACTTCTGCACCACCCGCCCTGGTGCTCTGAGAGAAGGATTACTAACTTTGACTTACTTTGTTTCCCGTTCTTTTTTTAAATAAAAACGACTAAATTCACACGTTTACGATGTTTTTGGGACTCAAACTGTTGGACATCAAATTCAGATTTTTTTCATTCCAAAATGTAAGACTTTATAAAGCCGTGATAAGACTTTTTAATACTTTATAAGGGTCTTGAATTTCCCAAAATTGATTTATCACCTTTTAATACTTTTCAAGACTCCGCGGATACCCTGGTCTATATGTTTTATGATGACAGGGTTTTTCCTGCGTTCAAATTTGCGTGGCAGCCGCCTCCAGCTAATTTAGTGCCGCCCCAGCCTGATTTCACTCCGCCCCCAGCTATATGGATGTTATTTTAACTGCAGTTGCAGCGTTGCGCCACTATAGGGGCGCTGTATCAGCAGCGGTGAACCGGAAAGCGCTAAAACAGCAGAAAAAGATCAAAAATAGCTTTTCCCGCTAGTTGGTGCTATGTAGGGCTGGACACCGAAACAAGGTACTAGTCCGAAAAAACACGGTACCGACTTCGATACTTTTACTATGAAATCCCCTGTAAATAACTCGCATCATTTCTCCACCAGCGCTGCTGCACGGGTGGAGACAGGTGAGAAGCGCAGGAACAGAGAGAGCCCCTCCCCTCCCTTTCAAAATAGTTAGCGTAGCGAGTTTTGGGTTAAAAATTTCAAAAAACTCTAAAGTTTGGCTGCATTTTGTAAAGGTAAACGGAAACAGGGCAAAATACACCCCCCCTCCTCCTCCTGTCTATAAACGGGTTAGTAGACTCAGAGAGGCTGAGACGATGATCAACTAACTTCTTATTATTTCATTCAAAACGAGAGCAAACAGAATGTACACACAATCAATATGAATGAAAAGGAGCTGAGAGAGAAGATGAAATCTGCTTCCAGCACATTCCTGTTCTAACTTTCTAACTTAGTCTCATCTTCATTTACATTTTCATAATGGCCTCATACCTTTGATTTAAACCATTTAAAAATATATTAATGACCTTGATTCTTTCCATAATTTTATACTGTTAACAGAAATACTCAATTCCTTCTCTTTGTTTCTAATCAGGTTTTTAAAGATTTCAGTTACTTTTAAATTAGAACTATTTATTCTAAAACATTTTCTAAATGTTTATTGGTCAGGTATTTTATTAGCTTGGTACATTATAATATTTTCCAATAATATTAAACATCTAGACAAGGCCAAAGATCTAGAGACCAAACTACAGGAGTCCATCTGAGGGACAGGAGTCCATCTGAGGGACAGGAGTCCACCTGAGGGACAGGAGTCCACCTGAGGGACAGGAGTCCACCTGAGGGACAGGAGTCCACCTGAGGGACAGGAGTCCACGTGAGGGACAGGAGTCCATCTGAGGGACAGGAGTCCATCTGAGGGACAGGAGTCCATCTGAGGGACAGGAGTCCACCTGAGGGACAGGAGTCCATCTGAGGGACAGGAGTCCATCTGAGGGACAGGAGTCCATCTGAGGGACAGGAGTCCATCTGAGGGACAGGAGTCCATCTGAGGGACAGGAGTCCATCTGAGGGACAGGAGTCCATCTGAGGGACAGGAGTCCACCTGAGGGACAGGAGTCCACCTGAGGGACAGGAGTCCATCAGAGGGACAGGAATCCATCTGAGGGACAGGAGTCCACCTGAGGGACAGGAGTCCATCTGAGGGACAGGAGTCCATCTGAGGGACAGGAGTCCACCTGAGGGACAGGAGTCCATCTGAGGGACAGGAGTCTATAATGGAGAATCGTCCGTCAGACATTCAGCCATGAAACGTTCAGGTTGAGATGTTCTGAGAAACATGAAGTTAAAACATTGAACTGATCTAAACTGAATGAAGTTCTGATTCTGACTTCATCACCTTGTTTTTCCTCTCCTCCAGCTGATGGGTCACTGAGTGTTGTCGTAGTGATGAAACAAACTGTTAGAAAGGAAATCATTTGGACTTTAATTTAAATGGTGACTTGTGTTAAATAGGAATCCTATAGCATTGTAGCTGCTGTGTTTTTCTCTGTGTATTTAGAGTCTTTTTACTTTTGTCATTTAGCTGCTTAGTGTTGGATTTGGGTCCAGTTGAGGTAGAAAACATAGTTTTTATAGATCAGAGGAGCTTTTTCCCATTAAGTGGACATGCAGCATGAATATATTAGTAAAGTTTTAGCAGGTCTTTGGAATGAATTTGTTGCTGGATGTGCTGCGGTGTCCGGTACCTGGACTACTGGGGGGAAACGGGGTTGTTTATATATCGCATCTGTTATCGATATCGCAATATTAAGCACTGTTATCAACTATCGCAGTTTTTCCTAATATCGTGCAGCCCTAGTTCATGGTATCTGTTAACTTTAACCGATACATGTACATTAGACGGTATCAGGGCTGATACCAGTACCGGTGCATCCCTAATCACAACGCTTAACTAAAAATATTTTGCCTTTAAAAAAGTGAGGCAGTTGAATGCACAGCGTATGCATGTGCTGGTGCACGGTCAGGATGGGACCACCTCTGCCTCAGTTTGAGCCAGGAACAACCCTGGATGATGTAGAAGTATTTTGTCCACTGCAGCCTCGGTCCAAGCTGGACACTTTATGGTGAGCTGAGGAGAAGAGGTGTGCTGCAGACATCCAGAACGTTAAGGTATTTATGATTAAGCACAGGGTTTAAACCAGGAGTAGGGACCTGTTGATCACCTGGATCAGGTGTGTTCAGCTCTGATTGGCTGAACACACCTGCAGCTCTCTAGGACCAGGGTCCCCTAACCCTGATTTAAACAAACAGACAGATCATCTATAATCTGGAAGATGTCACTAAATAATCTCCTGTATGTTTTTGTTTCTGAGATGTCAGCGTAACACAAAGATGAATTAAAAATCCTATAATTATATTTTGTATTTTATGCAATAAATATGAAATGGACGAAAACCTCTAAATCTCTATTTCTCATTACTTTCATCTGTCAGAGGTTTAATGGACAACTTTTCAAATGAAAAACTTCAAAAAAAATCTTGAGACTTGTCCTGATCCAGGGTTTATTATTGGTTAAAAAAAAGAATCCACAACCAGGATGCTCTATTTCTCTGAACAGAGTCCATTCAGGAAGCTTCTAGAATGACTAAGATTGAAATTATTAAAAACTTTTGCAAAGAAACAAACTCTTGGATTAAATGTCACTTGAAGTTATTCGGCACCAAAACTTAAAAGTATCAAAGAACTGAACTCGGATCCAGACAGGAAGTGACTGGGATCAGAATCTAGTCCCATCTGAACTCTGGGACGGTGTGTGTGGACTTCACATTCAGCTAAATGTGTTTCACACACTCGACCAGGCCAAAGAGGAAGGAAGTGACCTCACAGGAACAGCTGAGCGCCCACACATGCACACGGACACTGAGACTCTCCAAGATCGTCTCTCCTGGTACGGAATCCCAGATGGAAACTTTACGCTCACACACACACACACACACACACACACACACACACACACACACACACACACACACACACACACACACACACACACACACACACTAACAAAAACACATCCTTTCACAGCGAATGAACTCATTTCAGAGATTGTGAGAGACAGACAGGTAGAGAGGCAGACAGGAAGCAGCATATGTTTGGAGGTTAAAGCCCCGCGTCTCACTCGCGCCTCACCGCCGGCCCAGTAAACCATCCAGAGGATTACCGTTACACACACACACACACACAGGATGCATAACTGAAAACACACGCAAGAGAAAATCTTCTTCATAAACGAGAGCTTACAAAGACAGAGAGCACTCAGGAGATGAAACTGATTTTCTTTTGTTCTGTCTGAATCCATCAGACCTTCAAAGAGAAAAACATCTGATTTGATCGTTTACTAATAAATCAGATGAGTTTGATCTCATTATGGGATTGTGTGACTTCACCTCATCAAAACTAACTGTCAGTGTTTCCTGTTTCAACAAGTTCAAACAACGGGTTCGTGAGACAAACTGTGTTTTGGTGTTAGTTACGGACGGTGTCCAGTTTAGGTCATTTTCAGGTCTCAGAAGTACACCTTCAGACTAAACTATCCCAGATGCCGGAATTTACATAAAAATCATCAGGATTAAAAGTGGTCAGATGAAAAAGCATCAGGTATCAGGAAAAAAGGTAATGAGGAAAAAATACATTTGGTATCAATAAAAACATCACCGGAAAACAGTGTAGCGTTAGCAAATACGCTATAACCTCTGACCCCTTGAACATCACACAAACAATAATCCTCTTTTTCCCAATAACTTGGATTATAATGACTCTTTTATTATGTTTTAACCTGAATCAACATTCCCAGGTATCCAGATCGTTTTTCCAGAAGACTCCACAGGACTCTTTAATAATAAACTCAAAGACTTCCTGATGTCTCCTTCTAAACGACACTACTTTAATCCACTGTCCAGAAATGTCTTTAATATGATTAATGCATTTTCTTCCACAGTATAATGAATGTTTGATCCAGCTTCAGCATTTCATATTTCTACTTTGCTAAAAGGTTAAAATCAACATTATTACTTATATTTACTCATGAAGGTAATATGGTTTTAAGGGCTTGAGTCATGTGACCTTGATAGAACCTTTCCATTGGTCCACATCACCGTAAGGCTCCTTTAACTGCCTTCCACTCCCGGAAGTCTTGAGCTCTCAGTCAGCCTACACCGAGACCAGACGCTCAGCTGTCATCAGCTACACCAATGAGCTATTCCTGAGTTGCCGGCTCTCCCCTGAACGGGTAACGAGCCCCGTTTGAGCCGATGATCACCGCTCTTTTCCCCGAGGCACAGACACTAGGGGTTGAACGACTTGCTATTTTTACAAGTCGACTACCAAGTAATAAAAGTCGCGTCGACTTCGACTAATTGCTGATGACGTCATACATACGGAGTATACAGGACGGCTTTATAAAACCTGACAGGCTTTATTGCAAACATTTATTTTTATGCTGACAACAAACAGCTGAGAGAGAGCAGTTGTTTTAAGAGCACTTTGGTTTTAATATCAAGTCTTTAGACTAAAACGCTGATTGGTTTTAGTCACATTTTAGTCAGGTTTATATGAAAACAGTTTTAATCTGACTAAAACTACAGTTTTAGTCAGATTGTGGTCTATGGTTCGGCCATAATCATAACAAAGACATTCGCTATTTAATGAATAAAATCACTCAATGCTTGATAGCCGAGTCATTAGTTTGTTAGCTTAGCCGTTAGCACATCAGAGGTTTAAATAGCGCCGCATTTTTGGTAAAACAAGAGATAAAGAAAGCAAAGACTCACCGTTAAGTTGATTAAATAAGAACAATCGATTGGCAAGGGCATCAAAAGCTGCCAAGAAGTATTCTTTGAGTAAATATCCATTTTAATAGCGCAGCGCCAGACCGGAACACATTAAAGGAAATGAAACGGAACCCCTTCAAAATAAAAGTTCACGTGATCAGCGAAGAGTCGACCTTTGGTTTAAAAAGTCACTACAGCCCACAAAAGTTGACTAGTTCGTGCAACCCCTAATAGACACCCCATGTCTGCCTCTCTCCACGACATGGAAAAAGGAGCCTTTGCTACGTTAGCTCAAGATGCTAACCACCAGCCGAGATGGGTCTTCTGACTGCCGTATCCAGGGCAAAACCGGTCGCCCCGAGGCGGCTCAGCCCCCAACGGGCTCCCGACGGTCGAGAAGGGTGCCCACCTTCCAGCGGTCGTCAACCCCCACCAGAATTGATCCACGGAACACCAGCTACAGTGAGTCACCACTCTCTGGTAAAGCTAAAGGCCTCTGTTGATAAGCTCTACATTCCACGTAACTTATTCAACCAGCAACTCCTCCACTTAACCCTCAAACTAAATTAAGATAATGTTCCCTAGTCTTAACATCACAGACTCAAGTCATTAAAACTTATATTAAGATCAACTTAGAACACTTAACGTCGTGTTGACACAGCTAATAACCTTGCTACCTCCGCTCATCTGGTTGTAACTGTTCATCCGTCAGTCTTTTATAATAAATACCGTAAAGTCTTATTCCTGACGCAGTCTTCCATTTGTCAATATCAAGGTACGTAATCTACTCACTGTGACATCTATAGAACCTAGATACCTGTAAAACCATCAGTTGTATGCCCAGGTCTCCGACGCTGAGCCGTCCGTATAAACCCTACAGAGCTAACTGATTAGCATTACAGAAGTGTGCAGCTAAACAAACTTACACAGTTTAAAACGCTACAACAAATAAACCACCAGAAAAAAGCATCAGGTAGAAACTGTCAGATGTGAAGGAGTGAAGTATCAGGAAAAGAGAAAACTTTGGTAGAATAACCTCAAGCTAAATACTAAATTTCAAACCTCGAGTTTTCTGCGACTATCTGGTCTTTTCCCATGATGCCTCATGCCGTTTTTCTAACAAACTCTTTCCTGACACCTTTTTCTAACATTCCCCCAATACCTGATTTCTTACTTCATGATACCTTCATTCAACTACTATTTCCCAGATACCTGATGACTTTTTAGCTCTTTCTTCCAGATACTAATACTCCCCCCCCCCCCCCCCCCCCC